>CAUYQV010084817.1:0-35382 GCA_963574575.1 Galagoides demidoff | reverse complement strand
CCAAGAACACAGTAAGTAAAGCAAGCAGACAGCCCTCAGAATGGGAGAAGATATTTGCAGATTATGTCTCTGACAAAGGTTTAATAACCAGAATCCACAAAGAACTCAAACATATTAGCAAGAAAAGAAGAAGTGATCCCATCCCAGGGTGAGTGAGAGACTTGAATAGAAACTTCTCCAAAGAGGACAGGTGCATGGCCTACACACATGAAAAAATGCTTATCATCAGAGAAATGCAAATCAAAACCACTTTGAGATATCATCTAACTCCCGTAATATTAGCCCACATCAAAAAATCCCAAAACCATAGTCGTTGGCATGGATTTGGAGAAAAGAAAACACTTCTGCACCACTGGTGGGAATACAAACTAATGCGTTCCTTTTGGAAAGAAGTTTGGAGATCATTTAGGATCTAAAAATAGACCTGCCCTTTGATCCTATGATTCCTCTACTAGCTATATATCCAGAAGACCAAAAATCACTTTATAACAAAGACATTTGCTCCAAAATGTTTATTGCAGTCCAATTCATAATTGGTAAGTCATGGAAGAAGCCCAAGTGTCCATCAACCCACAAATGGATTAATAAATTATGGTATATGTACACCATGAACTATTATGCAGCCTTTAAAAAAGATGGAGACTTTACCTCTTTTATGTTTACATGGATGGAGCTGGAACATATTCTTCTTAGCAAAGTATCTCAAGAATGGAAAAAAACGTATCCAATGTACTCAGCCTGAATATGAAAATAATTTATAAACACCCACACTTCCATATGAATGCTATAACCCAACTACAGCCCAAATGAAGGGGAAAGAGGAGGGGAAAGGGAGTGTGGGTGGAAGGAGGGTAATTGGTGGGACCACACTTATGATGCATTTTACAGGAGTACATGTTAAATCTACTAAGTGTAGAATATAAATGTCTTAACACAATAACTAAGACAATGAGGTGAAGGCTACTTTAACCAGTTTGATGAAAGTATTCAAAAGCAGCACATGGTACTCCATAAATGCAAATGTACATAGCTATGATTTAATTAAAAAAAATAAAGCTCTTGAACTAACTCAGACAATTAGAAAGATAGAAGAGACAGAAAGCAGAAAACTCACTCAAAATATTATGGTACTTCAGGTGGTGACTGTGGCTCAGTGAGTAGGGTGTTGGCCCCATATACCAAGGGTGGTGGGTTCGAACCCAGCCCCAGCCAAGCTGCAACAACAACAAAAATATAGCCATGTGTTGTGGTGGGCACCTGTAGTCCTAGTTACTCGGGAGGCTGAGGCAAAAGAATCACCTAAGTCCAAGACCTGGAGGTTGCTGTGAGCTGTGATGCCATGACACTTTACCCAGGGCAACAAAGTGAGACTCTTTCTCTAAAAAAAAAAAAAATCATAGCACTTCATGAAAAATTCAAACATATGAGTTATTATAGGTATTCCTGAAGGGTAGGAAGAATGTTCGAAAGGAATGTAAACCCTACTGACTGTAGAATATCATAAATGAAAACTTCCCAAGTATGACTAAAGATTCAGGAACACTCCTTTTAGTGGGATATCAAACTCTGGTTCATTGTAGCACAAATAGAGCATCTCCAAGATACATTGTAATGAACTTGTCCAAAGTCAAGACCAAAGAGAAAATTGTGCAAGCAGGCAGGAGTAAGTGCCAATTGACCTACAGAGGGAGATATATCAGGGTGACACCAGACGTCTCAGCTGAAATTTTTCAAGCTAGAAGAGGATGATTAGCTACCTTTAATCTTCTTAAATAAAACAATTTTCAGCCAGAATTCTTTATCCTGCTAAGTTTCAAAATTGATGGAGAAATCAAATCTTTTACAGAAATGTAAACATTGATGACATTTGCCACAAGACCAGGAAATATTAGACCTATTCTTCATACTGACCATCACAATGCACCACCAGCAAAGTAAACACCAAGAAACTAAAGGACAAAATCTAGCTTCCACAATGGCATAAAGGATAAGACTAAGCAATAGATCTTCACAAAATAAGATGAATAGAACTCCACCACAATTATCAATTCTCTCAATAAATGTGAATGGCCTGAATTCTTCACTGAAGAGGTACAGGTGCACCAATTGGATAAAAATGGGACAAACCATCTATATGCTGTCTCCATGAAACACATTGAACCTTGAAAGATGAAAGAAGACTCTGGGGGATGAAAGAAGACTCTGGGGAAAGGGCTGGAAAACAATATTACAGCCAAGTAGAAATCAGAAGAAAGGAGGGGTTGGAACCTTACTTTCAGATACAAGTGGATTTAAAGCACCTACAGTTAAGAAAGACAAAGATCTTCACTTCATGCTAGTCAAGGGAACAATGCAACAAGAGGATATTTCAATTATAAATATTTTTGCACCCAACTGAAATGCTCCCAAATTTATGAAATAGCCCTTGATTTTTCTGAGCAATATATCCTGTAACAACATAATATCTAGGGACTTCAACAGCCATCTGGAAGAATTAAATCATCTTAAAAGAGACTAAACAACATTACAATGGAATTAAATGTGACCCTAGAACAAATGGATCACAGTTAACAAATGGGCTTAATATACCAATACAGAACACATAATCCCAAAGCCAAGGAATATATGTTCTTGTCAGTCCATGGAACATACTTCAGAATAGATCATATCCTAGGATACAAATCAAGCTCAACAAGTGCTGTGTACCCCTAATGCCACTAGAGGGCCTGAACAAAGAGAAGTCCTCAGACCCAGCACCTACTCCTGGCACTTGGATGGCCCTACCCAGTGATAGCTGCCATAGGTCTCAGGCAGAGGACATGCCTGAGGCCTCTGACATCTATTGCCACTGCCTAAGTATCAACGTCACCTCTAGAACTGGACAGAGTGAATGCTCATGCTGCTGGGCATAGACTTCCTGCCATATGCCACTGACCACTGTGTGCCCATGATAATCACAGGGGAAGAAGAGACACAGGACAGCAGGAGTATTAAAGACCCACATATCCACCCTCTACTACCTGGTCAATATGCTGGATTAGGACTCAAGCACACTATTCAGGGACCTCTTCTTCTTTTCATTGAGCAACAGAGCTCCCAGCAGAAATCAGGTATACCACAATGCTGTCTATTTTGACCTTAGAGAAGAGGTACCAAATTACAAGGAATCAGCATAAGAACTCTGGTAACATGAAGTAATAGACTGTTTCGATCTCCCTAAAAGTTTATGTTGGGAGAATGGGAACCGAAGACCTTATTCTTGGCAAAGGAAAGCACCCCCAGAAAAAGAGGAAACTAAAAAGAAGGTTGAGTGAGTTGGAACAAAGACAAGTCAGCTAGTTTATGTTTAAGCTAGCCATTGCTAGCAAGCTTCTTGCCTTTTCTGAAGTTCTAGCCTGTTGGGGATATAGCTTACAAACACCCTGCTGGGTCTCTGAGCACTCTGAGGAGAATAATAGTCATAGAAGAGGCTATGACAAGTCCTAAGAAAAGATACATTTTCTGGGGAATTTCCTCCCCATTAAACAGAGGAAAGCAGATACCCATTGTGGAGATTTGCCTTTGCCTGGGGCAGAGACCGAGAGAGTAGCTTGAACTCTGAGATATGGGCAGAAGAGCTTATATCCCTTATAGCAGAGGAAAATCCTCTGTGGTGGTGATAGGAGGAAAATGCTTCCCTCCCAGAATCCCTCAAAAGAGATTAACCCTGGTGGCGTTTTACTCCACAGAGAACTAGAGGAGCTTAACACCTCCCTAGAAATCTGTGTGTGTGACCTCAAGCAGGAGGCTCTCCCAATCCAAGGCTCAGATTTCAGATCACTGAAGACCACCCTTAAGGTTAATTATAATAACAATAGCAGCTGATATGATCAACTGAGAAAAGGCTAATGTCTTTGCTCCCTCCCTCATCTTATCCTCTGGGCAAATAGACTTCAATAAAATCAGAGTGGAGAAAAGACTCTGGGCCATTGCTAGAATCCCATGAGGGGCAGTGGACCCCTGGCTCCCACTTTTAATTCTACTCTATGTCTTGTCTCTTTCTTTACTGTGGCTTCTAACTCTATATTCCTTCAGTTAATCACCACCAGTTTCCACAGTTTTCAGTGGATGCTGCTCTTAGGATGGGACCCCAAAAAGGTTACACTAGCTCTTCAGCAATGGACTCCAATGGAAAGCAAATTGTTGAACTGTCAGATATGGCATTCAGAGTGTTCACAAATAAGATCAATGAGGTTGATGAGAAAGCTGAAAACTAACACAAAGAAATTTTAAAAAAGGTCAAGATATGAATGAAAAATTGATTTAAGAGAGATATAAGAAAAAATATAACTGAACTTCTGGAAATGAAAGAGTCATTTAGAGAATTTCAAAATATAGTTGGGAGGTTTACACAATAGGCTAGACCAAGCAGAAGAAATGATTTCAGAGCTTGAAGACAAGCCCTTCAAATTAACCCAGCTAGTCAAAAGTGAAGATAAAAGAATCAAGAACAATGAACACTCTCTCCAAGAAATATGGGATTAGGCATAGCAAACAAATATAAGATTCATATGTATCCCTGAGGAAGAAGAAAAAAAAGCAAAAAGCATGGAAAAGTATTTGAGATAATAATGGAGGAAAATTTCCCTAGTATGGTTAGAGATTTAGACCTTCAGATACAAGAAGGTCATGGAACACCTGGTAAGGCAAATAACACATCACCAAGGAATATAGTCATCAGGCTGGTGCCCATTGACCCATGAATGGATTAATAAATGGTGGTATCTGTATACCATGAAATATTATGCAGTCTTAAAAAAGATGAAGACTTTACCTCTTTTATGTTTATATGGATGGAGCTGGAACATATCCTACTTAGCAAAGTATCTCAAGAATGGAGGAAAAAGTATCCAATATACCCAGTACTATTATGAAACCAATTTACAATCACTTCCACTTTCATATGAAGAATAGATCACAACTATGGCCCAGGATGAAGCGGGGGGGTGGGGAGGGAGGCATGGGAGTGGAGAGGAAAGGTCAGATGGAAGGAGGGTGAATGGTGGGATCACACCTATGGTGCATATTACAAGGGTATATGTTGGATCTATTAAGTATAGAGTATAAATGTCTTAACACAATAAATAAGTAAATGAGATGAGGGATGTAAGCATTCCAAATTGTATATGAAATCAGCACATTATACCCCCTAAATGTATTAATGTATACATGATCTACCTCTTTATGATTTAATAAAAAAAAAGTGATGGAGAAAATCCTACAAGCTATGAGATGAAAGTATCAAATAACTTAAAGGGAAAGCCCATCAGATTAATGACAGACTTCTCAGCAAAAACCTTGTAAGCCAGAAGGGATTGGGGTAGTCCCATTTTTAGTCTTCTTAAATAGAATAACTGCCAGCCAAAAATTTTGTGTTCTGCAAACCCAAATTTCATAAAAGAAGGGGAAATAAAGTGTTTCCAGACAAGCAAACACTGAGGGAATTTGTCACTACTATACCTGTTCTACTAGAAGTGCTTAAAAGTACTCTACATGGAAGAGCATAATCTACATCCACCATGAACAATGTCCCAAAATTAAAATGCATAATTCTTGTAAAACAGTACACAAGGGAGAAAACAAAGCAACTAGGTAGTGATCAATATAATGCCCAACTTAAAAGATACAGATTAGCTGAACGGATAAAAAAAAGCAAAACTCAAAAATATGCTACCTCTAAGAAACCCATTTAACTTGCAAAGATTCTCAGACTCACTGTAAAGGAGTAGAGAAAAATATTCCATGCAAAGGGAAACCAAAAGTGAGAAAGAGTAGTTATTCTTATATAAGATAAGATTCACTTTAAATCAGTAATGATAAAAAAAAGATGGTTATTATTAATGATAAAGGGATCAATTCAATGAGAAGACATAACAATCCTAACTATATATACAACTAACATAGGAGCTTACAGATTCCTAAAACAAATTCTAGTAGATCTAAGGAAAGAAATAAATAGCAACTTCATGATATCTGGAGACTTCAACATTCCAAAGACAGAACTAGACATATCATCAAGGCAGAAAATCAACATAGAAACAATAGACTTAAATAGGACTTTAAACAAATATACCTAACAGGCTTATTCTACTGAAAAAATGCAGAATACATACCTTGTCATCAGCACATGGGACATTTTCCAAGATCAATCATATGTTAGGCCACAAAACAAGTCTCAGGAAATTCAGAAAATCAAAATAATACCATGTATCTTCTCAGCTCATAGTGGAATAAAGCTAGTGATAAATTCCAAGAGGAACTCTCAAAACGATAAAGTATATGGAAATGAAACATTATGTTGCTGAATAATTCATGGATCAATAACAAAGTCAAGATGGAAATAAAAAAAATTAAATTGAATGACAAAGGTGACACAAGTTTCCTCAAACTCTGGGATACAGGAAGAGCAGTCCTAAGAGGGAATGTCACAGCCTTAGATACCTACATCAAAAACACAGAAAGATCACAAATTAACAACCTAATGTCCCTAGAAAAAGAAGGAAAAACCAAACCCAAAGCTAGCATAAAAAAAGAAATAACAAAGATCTGAGCAGAACTAAATGAAGTAGAAACCCAAAAGAAGAAAAGCAACCAAACAAAAAGTTGGTTCTTTGAAATGATAAATAAAACCAGTAGACACTAGCTAATTTAAACAGAAATAAAAAAGAAGCATTTTGGCTTGGTGCCTATGGCTCAAGCGGCTAAGGCACCAGCCACATACACAAGAACTGGTGGGTTCAAAACCAGCCTGGGTTGCCAAACAACAATGATGGCTGCAACCAAACAATAGCTGGGCATTGTGGCGGATGCCTATAGTCCCAGCTACTTGGGAGGCTGAGGCAAGGGAATTGCTTAAGCCCAGTAGTTGGAGGTTGCTGTGAGCTGTGATGCCATGGCATTTTACCCAGGATGACAGCTTGAGGCTCTGTCTCAAAAAAAAAAAAAAAAAAAAAAGAAGGAATTCAAAGAACTCTATCAGACATGAAAAAAGAGACATTACAACCGACACCACAGAAATAAAAATATCATCCAAGACCACTATAAAAATGTCTATGCAGACAAACTAGAAAACCTAGGGGAAATGGATAAATTTTTGGAAACACACAAGCTCCCCAGCTTGAATCAGGAAGTAACAGAAATCCTGAAAAGACCTTTAATGAGTAATGAGATTGAAACAGTAACAACAAAAAAAATCTTCTATTTAAACAAAAACTTAGGAACAGACAGAATCTATCAGACTTACAAAGAAGATCAGGCACCTATCCTACTGAAACTGCTCCATAATATTGAGGAGGAATCCCCCCTAACTCAATCTGAAAAGCCAATATCATGCTGATACTAAAGCCAGGAAAGAAAACAACAACAGCAAAAAAGAAAACCAACGACCAGTATCTTTCATAAACATAGATACAAAAGTCTTCCACAAAATACTAACAAACTAAACCCAATAGCAACTCAAAAAGATAATTCATCAAAACCAAGGGGCTTCATCCCAGGGATGAAAGGATAGCTCAACATATGCAAATCAATAAATGGAACTCACAACATAAACATAATTAAAAACAAAAACCATATGATCATCTCAATAGATGCAGAAAAGCATTTGATAAAATCCAGCACCTCTTCATGATTAAAAACCCTCAACAAACTAGGCATGGAAATAATTTACCTCAAAATTTAAAAAAGCCATATATGGCAAACATACAGCCAACATCATACTGAATGAAGAATAGTGAAAAGTGTTTCCTTGAAGAACTGGAATAAGGCAAGGATGTCTACTATCACCACGCCTATTCAACATAGTACTGGAAGTCCTAACCAGAGCAATCAGGCAAGAGAAAGAAATAAGGGAATCCAAATTGGGAAAAAGGAGTTCAGACTATCCATTTTGCCAATGATATGATCTTATATCTAGAAAATCCTAGCGACTCGACCAAAAGACCCCTCAAATTGATAAATTCAGTCAAGTCTCAGGTTACAAAAAATAATGTACATAAAGCAGTAGTGTTTCTATACGCTACTAATGGTGAAGCAGAGAGTCAAATAGAACACTCAGAACCATTTACAATAGCTGCAAAGAAAATAAAATACTTGAAAATATACTTAACCAAGGACATGAAAGATTTTGACAAGGAGAACTCTAAAACACTGATGAAAGAAATCATCGAAGACCCGAATGAATGGACAAACATCCCATGTTCAGGGATTGGAATAATCAACATTGCTAAAATGTCCATACTGCCCAAAGTGATTTACAGATGAATGTAATTCCCATCAAATTACCAATGCTGTTTTTTAATACTTAGAAAAAAAAATTCTAAATTTCCTGTGGAACCAAAAAAGAGCCCAAATAGCCAGAGCAATCCTAAACAAAAGGAACAAATCTGGAGGTATAACTTTACTTGAATTCAAATTGTAGTAAAAGGATATGGTAATCAAAACAGCATGGTATTGATAGAAAGGTAGACACATAGACAAATAGATCAGAAGAGAGAATCTAGAAATAAAACCATATACAACTAACTGATTTTCAACCAAGTAGGCAAAAACATACAACGGGGAAATGATGTTCAACTCAATAAATGGTTCTGGGAAAATTGGATAGACACACACAGAAGAATGAAATTGGACCCCCTATCTCTCACCACATACAAAAATTAATTTAACATAAATTAAAGACTTAAAGATAAGACCTGAAACCATAACAATTCTAGAAGGAAATGTAGAAAAACTCTTCAGGACACTGGGTATTGGCCCAGGCAAAAAATTTATGAGTAGGACCCCAAAAGCAAAAATAAATAAATGGTACCAATTAAACTAAAAAGTTTCTGCACATCAAAGGAAATACTCAGCAAATAGTTATAATTAATACAAATTAAACTTAGCATCTAAACACCTCTTTTTTTGCAAAAGTATACATATACATACACTCACACAGGATGCCAAAAACTATATACACATTTTAAGAAAGGAAAAAGTTGTATTAAAATTGTAATACTCAATATATCTTGGTAACAGTAGATGAATACAAGTTACATTTGAGCACTTCTTACAATTGTGGAAGTCAAATCTGACTCAAATATTATAATTTTTAAACTATGGTTTTTTCCTTTCTTAAAATGTGTACTCATATTTTTGCAAACTCTATATGTATACATTCTGTTTTCTTTGTTAAAGCAGAAGAGGAATATTGTCAATTCCCATTTTCCTACATGCATGGATGGGGGGAGAAAACAAAAGCTTCTGATTGAACTCTTACTTAAACAAAGAGTATGGGAATCATATGCCATTTATTTTAACACAGAGAACAGTTTATGCAAAAGAAGTCCATAACATAAAAAATAGGGATAATAAAGAGTTGTACTTTTCTACTAGAACTGATAAATATATATTTAAAAAGAGGAGCTTAGGTTCACACCTTCTGTTGTATTCAATGAAATTGGCTGGCATGGTGGTGCCTTTAAAGAAAAACTATATGGAGTTTCCAGCTTCTAGCATAAGAATAGAATAGAACTGTATGGTTAAATAGCTGTTTATGGTAAAAGTCAGGAATTTCAATGGGAATTAATGAGACTGTCAAAAAAGCTAATAGGATCTTAGGTACCATATAAAGGTATATTCCTAAAATAAGCAAAGTAATATTTTAATTCTGCTCTGAAATGATTAGACCATATTTGGAGTATTTTAGTCCATTTTGGGAAGAGAACTTAAACAAGCTCCAAGGAAAACATATTAATGGCAATGGGGCTCCAAATTACATCTGATCATGAAGTACTGGTCAAAGGGATTAGACATGATTAGCATGGAGAAAAGGCAACTCAATGGCAGTATGATAAACCCCGCAGGTGTTTGACATAAAAATGCTGAAGAAATTGGGGGGGAACCCAGAACTAATTCAAGGAGATTATAGGAAAACTGATTTTGGCTTAATATGGATGTTGAGAAAGGCAATTAATAATAGGGGTTATGCATCCCAGAACATTTTTACCGGGTATACAAAGAATGCAAGGCTTTGGCCTCTCTTTATCCAGGTCATTTTTTAGGCTTGTGTTTATAGCAAACAACCTTGAAGGATAAGTCAAGGAAAAAAGAGCCAGCTTACTTACCACTTATGATAAAGCAGTAGGTTTCCAAACTCAATCTTCCTAACCTAGGACACAAATCAACTGTGTGCACAGCACATGCCTGCTTCCCTCTATGGTCTCCCCATGGGAACTGAGGGACAAGGGAGACTAACTTAAACATAATGTCCATGCCACTTACTAACCGTGAATAATGAAGTTTTGTCTCACATCTTCTACCAGCATTCATGAAGCACTGATAGACTAATTTATTAGTTTCTAAGTATGGCGAAATCAATAAACCCCAGACTCAACAATGGACACATTAGTTAATGGATTACCCATCCAGAAGTGTTCATCAGTAGATGGGTAAACCTCTTGGTGAGCATAATGTACAAACAGCAAAAAATAAAATCTCAGAAAGATAATTTTCCTTGAAACTTCAATGCCATTCCAATCCCATAAATTCTATTATTCATTTTAGGAAACATAGTAAATAGCATTGAACTTGTCTACAGAATACCAGAAGACACAGAGTTACCCCCAAAGAAGAATACTT
Organism: Galagoides demidoff; assembly: GCA_963574575.1. Lineage (NCBI taxonomy): Eukaryota > Metazoa > Chordata > Mammalia > Primates > Galagidae > Galagoides > Galagoides demidoff. Next base: position 24,723 of record CAUYQV010084817.1, on the reverse strand, counting down.
CTGTGCCTTTCTAAGTTGAATTACTGGGAAGTCCCTGCATAAATGTGCCCTCAGTATTAATTTAAATGACCTCAATCCATCTATTATCTCTGTATAGCTGCACTCTTAAGAAATCTTTATTGGTTTCATATAATGGGAAATTCCAAGATTATTATGCCAAAAATGCAATTCTCCCAGACTTTATGTCAGAGCTCTTAGCACCCTAGGAAGTTAAGATTTGAATTTCTAGGCTCCACCTTGACAGTGTTCTTTCTGCCCTAAAGTAAAGTATCTCTGACTGGTCTTATTAGAAATTCATGAACAACATTACTGAGACATATCTCATAATATTTTTTCCCATTGCTGAAAGCCTCTGGTACTATTTATCAGAATACTTTGAAAATTTATATGAAAATCTAGTCTGGCAGTCTGATGAGCAGTGTGATTCAATTTTGGACCACATATGGTACATGGCTTTCATCTCACACAAGCAAAGCTTCAACATCACGGTAATGCCTTCTTATGTCTTTGTCTTCTTCCTTTGCAGATGCTTTGTGCATCATATACGTTTATCCACTGGGGGGCAATATGTACTCAAGAATGTTTACTGTGTCTAGTTCCCTCAGTCTAATGAAATTTAGAAGGGATCAAACTTTTTTTTTAATCTGGAAAATAGCCATTGTATAAACCTAAAGAAACAGTATTATCTGAATGTAAGCTCCTAGCTAGATAACTATAGAGATTATAATGTTAATATTTGCTACCATTTACTTGCAACTACATTATTTCTTCTGCCAACATAGTCACACACCACACATTTGCAAAAATAGATTACCCCTCACACTCTTTTCATTCCTTACCATTTTATAATTTTTCATACCTCATTCTTTTTTTTTTTATAGAAAGAGTCTCAAACTGTTGTCCTCAGTAGAGTGCTATGACATCATAGCTCACAGCAACCTCAGACTCTTGGGCTTCGGTGATTCTCTTGCCTCAGCCTCCCAAGTAGCTGGGACTACAGTCGCTGGCCACAATGCCCGGCTATTTTTTGTTGTTGCAGTTGTCATTGTTGTTTAGCTGGACTGGGCTGGGTTAGAACCTGTGAGCCTCAGTATATGTGGCCCACACCGTAACCACTGTGCTACGGAGCCTCAGACCTTATTCTTAAATACATATATGTTCTCTCTAAATTCTTTTAAATCATCTATCAACTCCCATGCTCTTAGTACCCTACCTTTTCTTTCTGTGGCTCTTGCCTGAAAGTAACTTTTCTATTTTGTTTCTTAAATATTACACCCTCTCCACAGTGAAAGCAAGAGATAGTCCACTAAACTCCCAGTACAGTACCATATGCATCTCCTTTGGTTTTGTGCTACTTCCTAGAAAATAGAGCAAATTCTGGATATTCATACAGTCTTAGGAAGCCATAAGGTTCTCTTTTACTTAATTCTGCCCAACATGCAGAATGAGACCAAATAACTTACTCTATATATGATTTGTCTTCAATTAAGAGAGAGAAAACCTCCCAATAAATTAAATTAAATAAATTAGATTGTATTTTCATGTATCAAATATTATTACAGCTATGAGTAAAACTCACAAAAATATACATGTATTTAAAAAATAGAAAATAAAATGCTAATAGTATTTGTGTTAGATGGTAAATTATAAAAGCTTTTATTTCCTTTTGATGCTTTTTTATAGTTTTTCATATATTTTCTTTAAGGACCTATACTTTTTGCAAATGAAAAAAGTATATATATAGCTGTTGTTAAAGCATTGTTTATGTATGTTTCTCCTTCCTAGATGGAAAAATTCCTGTTTCTTTTTTATGTATCCTATCTGAATTTTCTGCTTTCTAATTTTCCAGAAGATACTTAATAATATTTTGACATTTCTTTGCTTCTTTAGATGATGCTGGTTACAATGATGCTGCTAAGTGTATGGAAGTTTTGGCTCATGTTTTTTTAAAAAACATATAAACTCTATTTTAGAATAGTTTTAGATTTACTAGAATTGCAAATAGTATAGTATAGAGAACTCCTACACACCTCACACCCAGTTTCCTCTGCTATTAAAATCATACATTATTTTGGTATATTTGCTGTAATTAATGAACTAATACTGATGTATTATTGTTATTAACTAAAATCTACACTTTATTCAGATTTCCCTTGTTTTCACCTAATGTTCTTTTTGGATTTCAGGACCCCACCCAGGAAATCATATTACATTAAGTTGTATCTCTGAAGACTTCCTAATTCTGACGGTTTCTCAGACTTATTTTATTTTTCATGACTTTGGCAGCCTTGAGGAATGGTGAAGTATTTTGCAGAATGTCCCTCAGTTGGGATTTGTCTGCTGTTTCTCTCATGATTAGAGAGGGGTTACGGGTTTGGGGGAAGAAGAAAGTAAAGGTAAAGTGCTATTTTTACTACATGGTATCAAGGGTGTGTACTATCTGCATGACTTAGCATTCCTGATCATCTGACTGAAGCAGCGTTTGCCAGGTTTTTCCACTGCAGAGTTAGTCTTTGATTCTCCCCGTCATACTTCTCTCTGTGGCAGTGTGTGTAGCCCACGGGAAGAGTGGAGAGTTATGCTCCACTTCTATGAAGCTGGAAGATCTGCATAAATTACTGGAAATTCTTTTGCATAGGAGATTTGTCTATTCTCCCCTGTATTTAATCATTTAGTGATTTATGTCAGTATGAACTCATGGATATTTATTTTATATTTTGAATTAGAAGCCAATAGTACTTTATTTTTGTTGCCTAAATTGGTTTTTTGGAGCTTTTCTAATTGTGTTCCTCTATCCCTTTGATATAATCCCATCATTGTGGGCATTTTTAAGCTCCTCCTTACTTTCTGGGACTCTTCAAAATCAACTTACATAGTCCCTTCCTCAGTCCTAGAATTGGCTGATGCTTTTTAACTCTCACCATAAAGATAAAAATATATACTAACTATTGGATGCAGACCTTGTGGAAGGATTATAATTTTTTTGAAAAGTCTCTTTTCAGTTAGATCTTTTATTTTAGCTAAGAAAATTTAACAAACGTATGTAATTAATATCATAATATCATCTATTATGGCTAATTTTAACCTAAAAGGAAAAAAAAGTCCACACAGTAGTATTTATTCACCCTTCGATTCTCACCCATGAGCTTGACCTGGTTACTCATAGGAAGGCTTCCAGTGTGCTGGTGGAGAGTATCCTGGGACTGAATTGAAACAGAAGGAATGGCTTCTAAGCCATTTTTAGAAACAAGTAGCTGAGGAGGAGCAATGATCACATAATCAGAAGGGAGCTTAGGACCAGTAAGATTCCTCCAGTTGTGTGAGTTCAAATTCAATTGCTGGAACTTCGCATGTCACCTCTGATAGTCTGCCTGGTGTGACTGTTCAAAGACTTTTGAGCTCAGCTAATAAGTTTTCAGAAAAAAAATTATATATATATATTCAAAATGTATAATATATACATAGTAAAAAACAAATAATATAACTGAAAATTGTTTACACATTTTTTACATATGAGTAAATTGAAGCCCTAATATAAAGGCAAGCATGTTAGGGCTGGACATGACCTTAGAGATTACCTACTTAGAGATTCTACACACACCAGGACTAAGACTAAGTCAATGACTTTCTTAGATCAGCCCACAGTTAGTACTGTGGAACTAGATGCCGACTCTTGACCTTCAGATCAGAGTTCTTTTTTCCGCAGAGGTTTGCTTTATTCAGTCTTTTGTTTACACATTTAACTCTTTCATTCTACAAACAAATGTTTGAATAACAGCTTCGTGCCTGGCACTGTGGGTTTGCAGATTTAGATTTCGAGTTTATACAAGTTTAAAGAATTGAGTAAACTGCCACCAGGTGGCATAAGCCCGCAGCCTGGCAAGGACATTTGTAGGTAATTTGTAGGTAACCAGTTTTTCCTCTTACACTTCTTTTCTTTTTCATATTCAGATAGCGAGAACTGGTCTGAATGTATAATTTGGGTTTATCATTTTCTATCAAGGTGCCAACAATCTTTCAGCCTCCCAGGTAGAAGTCTTTGAGTTATGTTTGTTTCATTTCATCTTCTACTGTTTTAGTCACTGCTTATTCAGATTGGCTCCTTCCCTCATCTTTTGCCCCTCCATAAAAATCTCCAATTTAGCAATATCAGGAGGGGGAAAAAAAAAACACCTTGGGATGGACTTAGCCTACTACCAGTTCACTGTTGCTTTGGGGTCTTTGCTCCCGCCCATTCTCATTTCCTGAAATTCCATCTTTTAAACTCTTTCATCATCAACTCACTAGTGTTCAACAAACAATTGGATAGTTATTTTGATGATGGTTATATATGAAATACAAAATGATATGCTCTCCCCCAACACGGGAATCTGCTGTGTCCTTCCGTACTCTCTGAGAGTTAAATAAGGCGTAGGTAAAATGGGTGTACGAAAAACAATTGGAGGCATTACCTGGCATAGTGCTGGCCAAAGTGTCAGTCTTGCAGAAGTGATCAAGAAATAAGTTGGTCCTTGGTTAGGTCTGAAGGTAACTTGAACAGTTTAGGTACAGAATGGAAGATTGTTCTACATCACGAAGTGACACTTCAGACAATTTTAGGCTTTGAAAGTCTGACAGTTTCAGACTTCAAAATAGTAGATGAGAAGGTATGATGTGTGCATAAGCAAGTGGCCAAAGTTGGTATCAAAAAGAAAGGCAGAAACCAGATTAAGAGGACCTGTGAATGACATGAACGAAAGTAGGACTTTATCCTTTAGGCCTTAAGGAGCCATTGCAAGATTTAGAAAAGAGGATGACACAAACAGATTTGCATTTCAGAAAGGTTCTTCCTGGCTGTATGTGGCATGGATTGGAGAGAAGTGAGACTAGATACATGCAAGCAGTTGAGAAATGTCCATAGAACCTAGGTGGGTGGGATGTTATGGCCTGGACAAGTAAAAGCTGTGCTGAGGGGTGGATCTGAGAGAGTCAGTGGAGTCTGGTGGGGAATCAAATATGGGAATGAGGAGAGAGTGCTGGGTGACTACCAGCTTCCTGGCTTAGGTCCCTCGGTGGGGGGTGGGGGGGGAAGTAGGATAAAGGATATAGGAGGTTGAGCAAATTTTAGGAGGTAGTCGTAATAGCAATGGTGGTGAAGTTCTCAAGTTTACTTTGGAACATAATATATGATTATTTTCATTAATCAACCTCATATGTTAGTATATAGGTTAGAATGAAGGTTTCACTAAAGAAAACTTTCTTATTACCATTCACCAATTATTTAATTTGTCAGTCAAAACTATTTAAGTGCCTCCTTTATATCTTATGAGGATTTAGGTTCAGTGGGCATTATGGATCATGCATCCCAAATTTTCCAAGATAGTTTCACTTTTCTACAATTTTATTCATTTTGAAAAATGCAATTCATTCAATATTTAATTAATATGATCAAATTTTTATATCTTGACTTTCCTCGTTCATAAATCATTAAACGGAATAAGGCATGAGTCCTGCAAGTAAGAAATCCGTAGTCTTATTCAGAAGAAGAACTCATACTCTTTAGAAAACCTTTTAGTAGTAAACTGCCATGTTCTAAAGATTCATAGGACATCTAGGAAGGGGCTCTCATATTGGGTAGGAGGAATTAAGAGGGCTGCATTGAGGAGAAGCTGGAACTGCAGCAAGGCTCTGAAGAACAAACAGTATGTAAGAAGTCAGACAGTGGGTCAAGAGAGTAGCATGAGGAAAGACACCTCATTGGAACGACCTCAGTATGTTCAAGGGAAATTGAAAACGCTGTCCTATCTTGATTAGCCTTTTGACTCAGTCGCAGGAAGCGACTAAATCTGCCTCCAATAGGTTGTATGACTCCTATATCTTATCTTCCAATTGGAATTTGCTTTGTGATGATTTTTCTAAGGTATAATGAAAATTTTGGCTGTATGCATTCCAAATTCTGTTTTGCCATTCCCTTTATGGCATTTTTCAATTTGCATCTCATTCTGAATTTTAGCTTCTTTGACCTTAGTCCCAAAAGCATTTGGTAAATTTTAGTATACCCTAATCACCCTAGTTTCTATTTTTGGTAACATCCTATTTGCCTGTAGGTGCACGTGCAGCCTTTTGAGGTATGTAATTGAAAGTCCCATTAGAGTTAACTGTATGAGATACGGCATATTCTCAAGAGCTGTAGATGAAATAAACACGGTCTGAAAGTCTGTAATGTAATAAGGATATATAATACTGTCTCCCGTACATTTGATAAATATAGTACACATTCAATAAATCTTTCTGAATGAATGAATTTTACATAATAACCTATTAATAAAGAAGACTGCATCTTCTCCTTTGTTATACACTTTACGTAAGTACTTTTTACTGCCAGAAAGAGAAATAGAGTAAGGCTCAGGGGATAACCTGCTGGGCTATTCTTCTCACTTCTCCTTCAGTCAAGGCAAGTTCTGGCTTCCTGGTGTTCTGAGGTAAGATAAGGGACCTGGCATGGCAACTCCCTTCTCTCCACGGGGCCCTCACTCATGAAGTGCATCAAAACATGGGCTAAGTGGCTGCCATCCACTCTACAAACAAGAGCTCTAAATACTTTGAAAACAATTTGTTTCTTAAATTTGGTAGGCATTTCTTTTATAATATGTTTACACTGTTTTTGGACAAGCTACTAACGGTACTAGTAGAGCAAAGTTAAAATTCAACTGTCCTTACTTTGTCATAGATTCCTAATGAGCAAAGTTCAAATTATACGTATAATTTTGTGTGTATAGTTAAGTGTATGTGAATTAAGAATCACAGCAATTTAGCACTGGAAAGAAACATAAAAAAGAATTCTTTCTAAAACCTACATTTTACAGATGAAGAGATATGTAACTGGTAAATTGTTCTTTTTCTTCCATCCAAGAGACTAGTTCTATATTTAAACACAATCCATAAATAGCCTCCTTTACAGATATAATTTGCTATGATTCCATGGCTCTGCTGAGCACGTTACACGTTATGTAACTCTCTTACTTCTATGAGCTGTGAATTAACATCGCCTATAAATCTTACAGGCACTTTGGAGGTAGAGATTCTGTTATATTTAGCTTTGTACTCCTCACAGTACCTGTCTCAGTCCCATCCCCACAGCTGATGCTGGACTGAGCATTAAGCATTTGCAGACAGCCATGACTCTACATGGAAATCAAGGAAGCAGGCATTCAAGTGGTAGGTCCCTGGTAGACTTGGCAAATTTTCTTCTGCTCCAGAAAATTCTGCTCTAGAATATCTGACAATTTCCCCGGATGACCTTCTTTAGTATTTGGAGCCCCACTGTCTCCATTCTTTACCTGATAGTTCTGAACTGTGCCCTATGTTGGGGGCACATTCCACATTTCTCCCACTGCAATCTCAATTACCTTGAACTAGACTGGATTTGCCATCCCCTGATTTGAGCCACAAGTTAGAATTGCTTCCACTTCCCCACCGTTTTGCCATTGTGCCCTTCACCTCAACTCTCTTCCATGGAGGCATGCTGTGTGGTAAATAACTCAGGCAGCCTGCAGCAATCCCTCTCTGAGAGCTAAAGCTATTGCTTGTCTGGCACTGTTACATAATATAAATGGTGCTAAATGATTTGAAAGAATAATTTGGACATTAATTATTTGGTTGACAAAAACTTCACTGAGTACCTAGTATATACCATACCAGACCCTGTTCTGTGTGTTGGAGATATCTCAGGGAACAATATCAAGTTCTTGCTCTCATGGGGTTTACACTCTAGCCAGGAGGAGACACAGTAAATGAATATGAATAACTATATAAGAAAGTCAGTGCTAAAAAGTAAATTTCTGTGACAAACCATTAAGTAAGGAAAAGGAATCAAAAATGACAGGAGGGGGTGGTATTTTAGATAGGACGGTCAAGGAAAGCCAGGACACAGATGGTTAATAAAAGCCACAGGGCTAAGATTAGCTAGAGAATAATGTGATCATGGAAGAGACCAGAGAAGACTCAGCTTTGGGGAATTCTAACATTTAGAATATTTTAGGAAAATCCTCAGATAGTGTAGATAACCTATCCCCCTTTTCAAACTGAGAGGGAACCAAGAAACCAAAGAATGACTCAAACAAGAACCGTTTTATGAGTTAGCTGAGTTTATTAGAGGTTACTTATAAGGACATTTGCTCCTGGGTGGCATTGGAATTTCTTCACGGGAGTTTTCTTGCATGCAAAATCCACGTCTTCCAACCTATGATATTACCTTAAATACTTTCCCAAAGAGTAAAACAAAGTTTTTATTTTGTATCTTTATTTATTCCCAGTGAAACAAATCATGCAGACCCAGTACCATCATCATGTGCTGTCATGTACCTCATGTTATGTTAATGATATTACAATTTCCCATTAGGTGGGGTTTTAGTGCTACAACTGCAGCTCTAAAGCAGACAGGGACAGTTTGAGACAGCTGTTTCAAGGCATGAAAATGCTGAGGCACTCAAGAAAGTGGGCACTCCCCCCAGCTCCTGCCCCCAGCCTGTAGTTATCCTGGTACCTGTTTAGTCTAGTTTGTAACAATTTTGCTGCGCACTGTGTTTCTCTTACATAGTGGGGAACCTGCATTTTTCCCTGATGGAGGTAGACTAGATGAGGAAAGTTCAGGAAGGAAGGTGGAGAAGGAACAGCTAGTAAGGTGGAAGGACCAACAGGACAATGTAGTGTTCTGGAAGGCAATGAGAAATTATCTCAAGAAGGAGAACATTGACTAAGACTCAGAGTTGACCTTTGAATTGGCAATGTGAATGCCAATGGTGATCAAGGCAATAGCAGTTTAATTGAAATGGAGGAGACCCTGGTAGGAATCAGCTTGAGAGAGAATGGGAGAAGACGAGATGGAGACTTGAATGTGCACGGTGCCTTTGAGGCACATGGCTACAAAAGGAAGCAGAAAATGGGCAGTATCTACAGAGAGCTGGGGGACCAAAAGAGGCTTTTATTTTCCTAAGATGAGAGAAATCACAGTATTTTTATGTACAAAGAACAAAGATGCAGTAAAGAGGGAAAACTGTTGATGCAAAGAAAGAGAGGGGTTATTGTATAGGAAAGAGACAGTGGGGACTCAGTGTGCAGATTCCCTCCTGTGAAAATGTAACTTTCGGTCAGAGACTTAGTATATTCCAAAAGAAGACAAATAGGTAGGTATCAACTAATCAGCGATGTTGGCAAGTGTACATTTCATTTCATTAGTCTGTTTTGCTTTCTCATCATTAAATTAAGTGATGATTAATAATATATGTGAAATCGTAATGATAATAGAATGCTGTTCTGCAGAATTTTAGACAGGGGCTCTTCAGGGAAGTCAGTGGTATTTTAAAGAATGATTTGACGTTTTCAAGCCTAGAACGACTTGAGAATTTCAGTCCTCAGTGTTTGGTAAATAATCTAACACATCATTGTAATTAGATTCGTGTAATTAAAACAATAGCAGTTTCTTTCCGCTCTCAGGCACTTCTGCTGATGGAGCTTTGGTTCTCTTGAGTAGAACCTCAGAGAAAACCCATATGGAGAAAATATGACCCTATGAATAAAAAATGTAACCTTTCTGTTTGGATTTTTCTCTTTATAGTACCTAATTTCTAAGTTACCAGGAATAAATGCAGGTAGAAATTGACTTTAGGGTCAATTTGACCTAAAGTCAATTTCTATATATACTTTTTATATAAATATATTTCACATAATGAAAAATTTAGGTAATTTAAATTAAAAGCAAGATTTTCAGGGCATCAGAGCTGTGGTCCTAAAGAGGGATTGCCCTTAGGTGAGTATAAAACCTTAATTAAGACAACTAGGATAGGTTTGTTTTAATGTAAAAGAGATTTTAATGTAAGTAGAGATTTTTGGATCTAAAAAAGAGACATTAAAGATTATTTATTACGACCACTTTATTTTACAGACGAATAAACTTGGTGTCTAAATGATCAAATAACATATGAACATGCAGAGGTGATTAGTGGCTTTGCTTGGTAGATTTTTTAAATAATATAAAGAAAACTAAAATAATATTCATTGGGTACTTCCATATGGTAGGCACTGTGCTGACCACTTCACAGACATCACTTCATTTAAAATTTACAGCAACTAGATGAGGTGGAAAGTGGGAGGTCGCTTAACCAAATGCTATTTATTTAACTTACAATTCACCACTTTTCTCCATTTCCTTCCCTGTAAAACATAGACTCATGCCAGTAGCATGTTAAATGCTTGAGGCTGGTAAATTGCTTTAAAAATTTCTTCCCACTTATCTAATCTCTAGGCATAATCTACACTGGTATCAGTATCACCTGGCAACTTGTTAAAAATGCAAATTCTCAAACTCCCTAGAAACAGGTGGGATCTAATGATTTGAGTGTTAAACTCCCTTCAAATGCTTCTAAATCATGCTAAAGTTTGAGAACCACTGCTTTAGGGTAAAGTCTATTACAGGGACTAAGTAGAAGGGAAGAACTCCTCCTCGTGCTGCCAAAAGGGTAAATCCAAAGCAATACTGCATCCTTGACGGGCCACAGAATCATTGCCACTATCACTTAGAAGCTATGTTTGTTTGGAGAAATGATTCCTATCATATTCTGATTTAACTCACCAGTTCAACTGTATTTTGGTGAATGACAATGGATTATTAAAACTCAACCAATGCTTACTTCACTTGAAGCTGGTTTTTCAGAGGCAGCCTTTTTTCTTTTCTTTTTTTTTCTTTACAGTTTTTGGCTGGGGCTGGGTTTGAACCCCCACCTCTAATATATGGGGCCAGAGTCCTACCCCTTTGAGCCACAGGTACTGCCCAGAGGCAGCCTTTTTTTATTGAAACAAACTAACACCTCTCCTGGCACCTAATATCTAGTTGTTAAATTGGCCCATTTTCTCACTATTCCAAAAAACAGTCTTGTCTAAGGCTTGTGTAAACTCTTTGGCTCTGTGCCCAAAAGTAGCCCACAAGGACCTTCACTGTTTTTTTTTTTTTTTTTTTTTTTTTTTTGAGACAGAGTCTCCCTGTGTTACCCTGGTTAGAGTGCTGTGCTGTCACAGCTCATAGCAACTCTAACTCTTGGGCTTAAATGATTCTCTTGCCTCAGCCTCCCAAGTAGCTGAAACTACAGGGGCTTGCCATAATGCCTGGCTATTTTTTGGTTGTAGTTGTTGTTTGGAGGGCCTGGGCTGGATTTGAAACTGCCAGCTCTGGTGTATGTGGCTGGTGCTCTAGCCTCTTGAACTAAAGGTGCCAACCCAGGACCTTCACTGTTTTAATACTTCATAGAGCACCAGATTAGTATACTGCATCTGTGCTATCGTACTGTAAGACCTGTCTAACAGGAAGCAGCAAATGGCTTATGCCTTTAAGATACATGCGTTTCAGTAGCTGGGAGATAAAATCCATGAAAATTTAGGTGCCTACAACTCAGTGAAGTTTCTAGGGTCAAATTGTTTGCATTGTGTTGAGATACCGTGTTCAGAGGTATATGTTGTGCATCTTTGTGCCTTCCCACTGAAAAAGAGGCACAGTGCTTAGTAGGTGTCTTTGGATTTTTGAGGCAATATTTGGTTGTTCTGCTCCAACTTGTTTAGTCACTGACCAAAAATATTTCCATCTGTAAATGGAGCCCAGTGCAAAGAAACAACTCCATGGTTGTTCAGATTTCAGTATTGGAGGATCTGTAATTTAAGCTTTTCTAAACCAGTGGATCACAGGCTCTTCAAGTGTCTGTGGCAGATAAGGAATATAAACAGAGCCTGTGGCAAGCTTAAATAAGAGAATCACAGTGTGGAGCCCTGGGATTTTGGGAAAAGGGCATGTTCTCTTTAATAAGTCATCATTTTACTTCTGAAAACAGTTTATGGCTTGCTACTAGATCCTGGTGGATGCAAATACCTGATTACAGGTCTGTAGGTGACCTAAACTTTGCAATATCAATTGGTTGTTTTGGACTAAGTTCATCATAAAGTTAGATGTGTTTAGAGATGCTTTGTCACCAAATGCAAGAGTTAAAAGTGGCATTGGACCTGAAGAGTTCCTGGAGGCAGGATTAGGACATTAGGAATCGGGTCCCACCCCTATAGCTAGAAGGCAGCTCATTGCCTTTTCTCCCTCGATTTTCATCCATGGTTCCAAGGGGAGTTCTCTGTGCTGTGCTGCCCGAGGAGAAGAAAATTGATCTTGGTTTGCAGTTGGTTCTGCCCCAAATTCTGGCACCAGGCCCTCAAGGGTGGTATGAGTGGCAATGGAAAAGGGAAACCTTCCCACCAGATAAAACTTTAAGCAGTACATCTCACAGTAAATTGCCAAGTGAAAAAGCACCCTGACTCAGGAAATTGCTCTCAGGGCCACAATTTTAACCATGGTACCACTAGAAACTTAAGACACGACTAACACATGTAATTAGAAAATAATCTGCGGAGTTCAGTTGAAAATTTTACTCAATAGCTTAAAAGTATTAGGACTTTTGAGACTTTGAGAACTAATACCATAGCAAATGGACATTATTTAATGAAACACCATCTATACTAATCAGCTATGCCACAATAACGTGGTCTAGCAAACCACCCAAAATAATGACATAAAGTAGTAAATATTTCTGGCTGATATGTCTAAAAGTCATTTGAGATTTGGCTGATCTAGCCTGGCTCTGGGGGGGATGGTACCAAATGTCTCTCTTCCTTCTTGGCTACCCAAAATATGCTCTCTCATGGTGAAAAGCTGTGACTCAAGAGAGCAAGCCCTATTATGCAAGCCCAATTCAAGCCTCCGTGTGGGTATGGCCATGAACATTCTATTTGTCAAAGCGAGCTATGTGGACAAGACTAAAATCAAAGGGTGAGAATATACTGTTCTCACTGAGGAGGGGGACAAGGGTGAATAGTTGTTGAATAATGGTCTAATCTACTGTGCCATCTGAATTTAAAGCTGGTATTTATGTCTTTACAAAAATACTATACAGTATATTGCTGTCAAAGGGCTACAGTAGTGCAAATAGTTGATTCAACACAATTTAACAAATACATATCGAGTGTTTTTTATTAACTGGGGCTTGTATTCAGTATTCCAGATATAGAAATGAATAAGATGCAGTTCCTGACATCAAGACGTTCAGAGTTAAAACTATAAGCAAATTAAAATTTAATGTGATGAATGGAACAAAAGCATTTACAGCTCTCTAAGGTTGGTGTTAATATTGCCATATTCGTGCATGAGAAACTAAGACTCAGAAGGATTAAATGATTTGTCCAATGTGATACAATAGATGAAACTGAAATTCAACCTCTTTGGAGGAGGGAGATCAAACCCTAAACTCTTCCTCTCATTTTACAATGACCTTCCCCAGAAAGTGAGCACAGAGATGATCTAGTCCAATGCTTCCTCAATACTGGGATCCTTGTGTCCATTTCTCAGGCAGCAAAAATCCAGCATCTTGGTGACTTGAGCCCCATGATAAAAGATATAGAATGGAGTATTTGTGCTTTCCTCTGCTCCATAATTTTATTCTTTTTTTTGGTTTGGATTTACTTAGATTGCCCATAAAATTAACCTTTATAATAACACTAAATAGTAAGTTAGAATTGCATACCTTTTCTGGACTAATAGAGATCTGACGTGCTAGAGGACACTTTGGTTGTTTTTAAAATATCTGAGTCATAGGTGGTAGCTTTTTAGTGGATGGAACTTTTGTTAATAAACTATTTTGATGACAAAGGAATAAATGGAATGGACCATTGGGTCCTTCATTTCTCAGAAGTAAAAGGTCTGTGGGTGGTAATCAGGGATCCAAAGGGCTAACGTGTCTGCGTAATTGGCTTTCAGCTCTATTAGCCACTCTGAAGCCATTACTGTAATGTTTTATTTCAATATTTTATTAGTGTGTATCACAACAGTTCCAACATGAAATTGCTTTTCATATTTGTTCAGAATATCCATGAGTTTGAAGAACATTCACCATAACTCTATTAAGGCAAATTATAGGTACCATATTATTGTTTTCATGTTAAAAAAGAAAAACTAGAGAGAGAAATAAAACAGATGGACTTACCTGGGGTAAAGTAAGAAGTCAATGGAAAAGTTAAAGACAGGATAGGAATCTAGTGATTGCTAACCTGGATAGTAGGTTTTTGGCTCTTGAAACAAAACTTTTGGGGAAGATTAAAGGAAAGACAAACTCAATCCCTAAGGCTTAATTTCCTATGGCCTTTTAGAGATTTAATGAGCACATTTGGCACTGGGGTAAAAATCAGGATAGTTATGAAATAGTAGAAATAGTTTCTAAGCTTGATGAATCATACTCCTATACCATCATTTTACAGTGAAGGATATTTGTGTTCTGTCCATTTTCACAATGAGTTTTAGTTGTTTGGGGATCTGGATTTCAGTGGGTTCCAGGTCAGGGTGATACTGAATGTCAATAAGTTTTACTCCAATTTTTCCCTCTCCTTTCCCAGTTTCCATGTTTGTCAGCATTGGAAGGAGACCACTTCCATGAATGCTCAGTCACTGAAAGTCTGCCCCAATATCAAGAATTTCTTACATGAACAAATCCAGTCTTGAGGGCTGATCATTGGAGCTGAGCTGGGCCTGTTTTTCAGGTAGCTTTCACTATTAAATCTGTGAGAAAATACATTTAATAGACCTATGATGGAATCTGGGAAATAATGACAAGAAAAAACATATGCATCACTCCTAACTTCAGGTAAGATAAAAGAATAAGTACCTTATTCACAGTAGGCGAATATCCTTAGAGAACTTTAGGAGCTGTTCCCCCCGTATATGCTATTGATATAGAAATAGGGTCTCAGGTGTTTCTATCTTCTGAGGGGTATTTGCGTTAAAAGGGAGGTGAGGAGATGGCATAATGTTTTAGAATGAATTGTCTATAGCACATGTGAGCAGCCCGCTGAAGAAGAAGCTAGATCTATTAGGGATTCATATACTTTCTTTTTGATTTTTTCATCTTATTTTTAAAGAGATAAGTCAATGGAAAACTTACTGGCTCTCTTCCTTTGGATCAGAAGGTAAATATTTTTTCATCGTGGGATAAATTATTTGGAAAAGAGTACATTAAGGAGTCAGAGCAATTTGAGATGGAAATGCCGAGCCTATTTCTATGCCAATAATGGATTCTGCCTCATGGCTATGTTTAAAAAATTTCCTCAGCTTGTTTGGAAAAACTGGAATTTATCAATTGAAGGATTTCCATGTCCTCAGGTTTTAAATTTTTTTTTAATTTCTCCATGTGAATTTCACACAGTTGATTTTAGCTAGAAGGTAATTTTTCTGGTTCCTTATTTTTAAAAAAGGTTGAAATGACAAAAATTTTCAAGATCATTTTCCCCCTTTTTTGGTAAAGTTACACTATTTTAATATTCAATTGCTAAATGATCTATTAAAATTAAATTATCATTTCCTTAATTATTCCCATGGATTGCAGAATTATGGTTTTAAAAGAAAAACAATTCTTTACAGAAAACTCATGTAACTTGCACTACCATCTTTGGGAAATTAGATCTTTTCTTCTTTAAAAATCCTGCCATGTTTCTCTCCCATAGATATTGAATTACTTGGGTACCCTTTTTATTTTAAGGTGGACTATTCAATTTCTTTCAGACTGTTGATTCAATCAGACACCCTCTATTATATAATTTTTAAAAACTTTTTCTTCTCTTTATTTGAAGGAATTGGATTGGTATACTAATACTTTTCTGTGAGGGAGCATTATTGTTCTTAGGGTGACAGTTCCTGATTTATTTGGAAATTTGTAGATATAATTCAATTGTTTTGTGGTGGCTGAACTTTTCTTTCCTCTGGATAAAAACCTATTCTATGCCTTTCCTTCTCTGTAGTTTGTTTCTACTTATGGTCCAGATGGTATTGTTTGTCTATCTTAAGAATTCAAACATTGTTCAGGTGTGATTTAAGCTCTTTTTGTCCTATGACAGGAAAAGCAGAACTATTTATTAGATGAAATTTCTTTCAAATGAAAGTTAAAAGTTGAGATAGATGATTTTTCTAAGTGCCTTTAGAATGCCAATATCAGGGCCAGAACCCAACTGCCTTCTCTCCAATTTCAGATCCTAGATTTGTTAATTGGCTCTGTTGTCTCCTTCCACTGACCAGGCTTATTTTATTCTGAGGGAGAACAGTGGCTGGAAAACAAATGTCAACTAGTTTAGATCTTCTAGGACAGATTTTGCTCTGGGAACTTTATCTCCTTTCTCTAATTGTCAAAAGTCCATTGGCACTTTGCAGGAAAGGCATTCAAATTCTTCAGAATGAATACCTGATAATTAATCAACTTTTATTACCATCTACTATGTCATATACTATGGGAATAGAGGGATAAAGATAAATAACAGTGTCTGCTTATTGAACAAACACTTTTCTAGGAACTTTTCACATCCTCACAATTAGGAACTATTTCTAATCCTTACAACCACTTTTTAAGAGTGGTATTCTTATACCCATCTTACAAGTTGGTAAACTGATGCTCAGAGAAAGAGAAGTGATGTGCCCAAAATTATATAAATAGTAAATACTTAAGTTGAGATTTGTAACTTAGGTCTGTCTGACTCTAAACTCATTCTCTTTCTATATTACATATCCCATTCATCACCTCCTCCTTTATGAACAGGAGTTGGTATCTGCCTTTAAAAGATTATTTGTACACAAAAGAGCACATATTGGATGATTCCATTTATGTTAAAAGTCCAAACTAGGTAAATCTACAGGACAGAAAGTAGATTCATGGTTGCCTAGGAAAGGGAGTAGGGGAAAAGGTAGTGACATCTAATGGCTATAGGATCGCCTTTTAAAGGGATAAAAGTATTCTAAAATTGTTTGTGATGAGGGTTGTGAATAGCTTAAAAGTCATTCAAATGCACACTTTACATGATGGGATTATATAGAATTATATCTCAATAAATTGGTGTTTTTTAAAAATTTAGTTTTCAAGGTTAACAGTGTCATAAGGAAGATAGATCTATAAAAAACTAACATTTCTAGGCAACATAGAAACAAATATGAGCAACGAACTCTAGAAACTCAGGGGAAGGTGCAATTGTTAAGTCCAGGAGACTGGGAGGTGGCTTTATGAAAGAGATGGTGTTGGAAGTGAAACACAAAATTAGAATGTTGGTAAGCAGAGAAGAGAGGAGGATGAGGAGACAGCATATGCAAAGTTACAGGGGTGTGAGGGGACTGTGTTTTTCTGGGAAAATGTCAAGTCATTCAGTTGGAAGTCAGTGAAGGGTGAGTGGGGGATGTACAAGGCAATGAGGTTGGAAAGAGTCTGACTATATGGAGGGTCTAAAATGACATGCTAAGGAGCTAGGGGTGGGGAACCTTTTCATGTTGACAGGCCATGTTAATTTAGCTGTACTCAAACAAGGCCATGTTCAAGAAACTTCAGTTAGATATAATAAAAATACATATTATTTTGTAAAACTCTAACTAATATGGGCATAATAATTTCAAAAAACTACTTGTTAGTTTTCTTTCTTTTTCAGTGTAACAAAGAGAAAATTTTTAGGAAGAACAAAGAGCTTAGAGTACTTCCAAAGAGACTTGGAAGTGGGTTTCTCTCATGAAGCAGCAGAGGTGAGAGAGGCCTAGTTGTTAGTTTTGCAGTAAACTAACCTTTTAATGACTTTGTTGTGTCTGCCCCTTTTTGGAGAAAGCATTTAAATATTTGGTTGCAGTGGCAGCGTTGGAAACCCACAGATTCAGTCGATCCTTTGGATATATTGATCATTTGTGACCTTTAAGAGCAGCTTGATTTGGGTTAGGCAGGAGAATGTAGACTTGCAGCAATAAGTTGTTGAAAAGCAAGAAAGCATTTTTCAAGCAAGCAGCTGACAGTCTGGGAATTCAACTGCATTTTTTCATATTTCAATGGGATCTTAGCATCAAACAATTGTTATCTACTGAACGCTCAATCAATTCCTTGTTCTTTAGATGCCTTGGTAACATCAACTAGGTGAGACTAAAATGTGTCAGGATTCTTAAAGTCAGTGAACTTTTCACTGGATTCTCCAATTAATAGATCTATAACAGCTATATATTCTTCAAATGATTCCCACACATTATCCTACTCATCAATGAGTAACCCAGGGAAAATGTTTATCCAAAACAGGGATAATGTTCTAACAGGGAGCATGTTACTAACCAGGCAAAATGTTTACCCCAAATTTCCTTTTGAAGAAGAAAAAAAAAATTTTTTTTGATGCAGACCCTCAAACTATGGCCCTGGTTACAGTGCCATGGCATCACAGCTCACAGCAGCCTCCAACTTCTGGGCTTAAGTGATTCTCTTGCCTCAGCCTCCGGAGTAGCTGGGACTACAGGCACCCACCACAATGCCTGGCTATGTTTTGATTGTAGGTGTCATTGTTTGGCAGGCTTGGGCCGGATTTGAACCCACCAGGTCTGATGTATGTGGCTGGCACCTTAGCTGCTTGAGCTACAGGTGCTGAGCCTGAAGAAGAAATGTTTTTAAATAAAGATATGTTTTTCAAAATGCTTGGATTTCTTGCCATATGTCATATAGATGGTTGTACCTTGCAAAGAAATATTCACGTCATTTTGACATGGTATCACACAAAAATGGTACATTCCTATAAAGCTCTTTCAATAACTCACCTTGCAGATTATGTTTTTTGTAAAATTTAACTATCTGTTCTTGCAAAGATGAAATTTTGGCTGACTCCTGTCCCTGCAATAGCTAATGCACCTTGGAATGAGTGTAAATCCACACTGAATCCTTACCCCATCCTTCACCTTTACGGTATAAAACTGAGGATGCTGCATTGTATTTGCAAAAATATAGTTAACAATATTTACAACTTGCTGTAAAGTGTCACTTAAGATAGGAGCTTCAGAATAGAATTTTTTATACAAGATATAATGAAAAGAAATAAGAGCATCTGCATCTGTTAATACTTTTTATCTGCTTAAAAAACACTTTGTGTTTTCCTGTCATAGAAAGTAAACCATTTGTACATATACTAACTAAATTTACCAAATTCAGTTCAACTTCACAAAAGTTATCTTGAAAATTGCTGGATATATCTATTCCTTGTGTTTTGTTCGCTAGAGTTCCCAAAGCAAGTAGCTCTTCATAGCAAAGAAAATTTTTTGTTATGACCCAAAGGAAGTATAAAATCTACATCAAGTCATTAGCATCAATTGATTCATACAAAGTGATCGAATAATGTATATTTTCCTTTTGAAGTAATGCATGAAGTTGTTCTGGTAAGCCAAAGGCTAATTCCTACTGCTGATCAGTTATGGTTCTCCTTGAAAGAGGCAGTTGTTTGTACTTGGAAATGTTTTTGAGATCTAAGCATCCTACAACTTCAATAATGAGAATGCGTTACTTTCAGAATTTCTACATCCCTGAATGGGTTCTGATTTTCCCTTGAGTATATAAGCTATTTTATAAGTTTCTTTAGTGGCCTTATTTCTAGGTCTTATTTCTGCTTGAAAGAATTGTCTTTGCTTTTGCTTTTTAACTTTTAATTTCTACAATACAGCCTTTTGTACCTTGCCCTCTAATTTAAAATATTTGTGGTCTGTATGCATGTTATAAAGATGATGAACACTGGATTTCTTTAATGTTGATATTGCAGTATCATAAAGCAAGCAAATCATCTTATTTTTGGCAAAAATAAGATAGTATTGCAATTCCCAAACTTTGTTAAAAAAATCTGTTTTCTTCTTCAGCATTCTTTTGATCTTCTTTGACATGATGGGCTGTTAAGCAGACAGAGTTAAAAAATACTGTCAAGCTGTGTAACTAGTCACAAATTCCACTTCAAACAGAAACACAGCTCACTGCTGTCAAAAGCTGATAACAGACTGGTGTACTCCATCCCCATAAACTCTTGCCAACCAGCCTTGTGCAGTAGTGTTGCTGGTCAGGCAGGAAGAGTTAGCCATTAATGTAGGAATTATGGCTTATTAATGTTCTAATTGTGTTAGATTAGACAATGTTCTAATTATCAGTCTGGTAGGATTACTTTGTTGAGATTTATTTTATTCTTTGGTATTTTAAATACATTCATTTTACAAATAAAATATAAATACAAAAAGACAAAAAAGTATAAAATAATTTATTCTATAAAATTTGGATTCAATCTAAAGGCTACTTTTAGAACTGAGAAGGCCACATGTGTCCATAGGTTTCCCATTCCTGAATTAGATTTTATTCTATACATTATGGGGAATTTTTTTCACAGGAGGGAGAGAGTATATATATATATATATTTTTTTTTTTTTTTCATTTTTTTTTGGCCAGTGCTGGTACATGGGGCTGGTGCCCTACTCCTTTGAGCCACAGGCACCGCCCGGGAGAGACTATATTTAAAAACTAGATCTGCATTTACATTTTTCTACATCAGAGATTTAGTTCCAATAAACCTATACTATCTATTAAATTAATGTTGTAAATCTGAATTTTTTAATCTTGTTTTAATGTTGTTTCTATAGATAGAAGGATAGATAGATATAGAGAGTTAAAATTTCTTTGGGTTTCATATTTCTGGGTTTAAAGGGTAAGAAGTTTATATATAGTTTTATGCTTTTATTAAAGTAAAACTAATATGATGGAATGTATATTTTAAAAAATTTTCTTTTAAAGAGAATTTGTAATTTGCTTGTGAGAAATATTTTTCTAGAACATAGAATATTAATCAATGTTTTTTCCAAATTTGACATGGGGAGTCCTAGGGGGCACTCTGGTGTCCTATCCCACAGATTTGAGAATCTGTACCAAAACTCTCAACACTATACATGTACATTATAGTAGACTTTTCACATGGCAATGAAATAAGAATTTCATAGTTTGTTAATAGGAACATACAAATAGGAAACTAGGACCTGCAAAGAAATGAAAATTTAAATAGTTGAATCCTGTGAAGGAATCAATGTGCATAATCTTAACATGGGATAGTCTTGGCTATGGATTTTATTTTATGATTTTACACTTTCTTTAGAACAATATTACTCTGGTCGCTGCTATAGGTAGTATGGAGAATAATGGCTACAATATTCAGCAACTTTTTCTCCATGCTCAGTCAGTTGATTTGACATTTTAGCGTACCCATTTGACAGAGACAAATTGGGGGTGTTAGCTGATCATTTAACCCGTACCCCTCCACACTAAAACAACAAACAAAGAGCTTCATTATATTTTAGCCAACACACATTAAGCATTTTTCCCCTACTTATTTCAAAGAGACAACAATTGACATATCCTTGGATACAAACTCAGTGTTCATTTCCTGGTGAAAAACACATAGGAAATTAGAAAGTGAAAATTAAAAAAAAAAAAATACAAGTTTTTTTTCTGTCTCCTCCCATGTTTTGGCTCTATAAACTATGATATAATAATGCCTTTCAAAAGGGTGCTAGGAGGAGAGTTAGTATATTTTGTCAAATGAGACCTTGTTAGAATTTGAGCATTTCTAGAAAACTATATTTTTTAGATTTCCTTACACTTAAAATATTTTTTTAAATCAAATACTTGCATGTTCTCTATTATTAACATTTAAAGCCATTACAAATTCACTAAAGAGGAAAGTGAAAGGAAAGTGAAGGAGAGGCATTTTATAATTACTTCAGTTATTACAAAAAATATTAATTTTGTTATCATTACTCATTCTAGTTGTTCCTCTTTTATTTTTATTGGTCTCTTTGACTCCCTTTTGTTACTCTCTTCTTCCCTCGTTTTTGTCCCCTGTCTCCTCTTTATTCCTTCTCTCTATTACCTACTTTCCCTCTTATTCCCATCTCCCCACTCCCTTTTCTTCTCTTTTCTCCAAATAGACCATACTTGAGATGAAAAGGTAATTTATGGAACTAATGTGAATTGAGAATGATTTAATACGATTTATTATTTGCTTAAAATGTGATGAATTAAACTTTTTAATGGGTTTTTTTTCCCTAAAAAAACAAAGTAAGTTACTTTCTTTTGTGTGCAACCATTTATGAGTTTGATGGAATTAAAGATGAGGGGTGATGCATTCAGGGGTGTGCAGAAATTATACCTGCACACCCTCATTCTAATCTCCTTTAGTTAAGGAAATACTTTGAGGTTATCAATATTGTACCTGTACCAGGGTCTTTTCTTTGTCCTCTGCTTATTTCCCATTGTTTTCTTGGCATGGTGCACTGATTTGTAGTTGGAATTATATAAATTTAGTAAGAGTTCTGCTTGCATATTTATACTAATTCAGTGTTTCCAAGTCCAATTCTAGAAGCAAGATTAGCATGCATGGTTTGGCCTAACTGCTCCTGTCACTGGTGAAATAATCAAGAACTGACAGATGTGTGCATGTGTGGGCATTTCTTTCTGGGATTTCAACAACACTGCTGAGAAGCAGAAAGGAACAAAGATTTCTCAGTCTCTCAGGATAATACTAATAACCTTCCTTTTCTTTCTAGGATTCACAATTTGACTGTTCCCTCTCCTTTTGATCATGTGAGCCTCAAATTGCTTTACCGACACATTCATTTCAAAACTCTTGCCCATAAAGGAAGTGGAATTATTTCCAAGTATTGAGCCTGAAAAACAGGAAGTGAAACCATTCTTGTGGGCACCAATTGATTGGTCTTCAGCAGTGCTATAGGGCACTTGACGACTTATTGCTCAAAGTGGTTAAAAAGAACACAAGTAATTATTTTCCTTCCAGTTAATTCTCTGAGTGAAATTTTCAAATATCTTGTGCCATGCTAGTCACATGGTTACACAAGTACTAGGTTATATCTCAGGTTTTTCTAACAATGTTAATGCTGGAGCCAGATTTTGTTATGAAAATATAATGAAAAACATAGGTAGCCGAACTGATTGGAAATAACTAATTTCACTAGTGGGTGAGTTAAAAAGAGAATGTAGGATTGTGTGTAGCCTTGGAGAACTGTTCTTGAAATCTATGCAGCTAAAAATTTTGGCTAAAAAGAAATTTATTTTGGAAAAGCTTATTTAAGGCAGTGGAAGAGTCAGAATCCAGATAGACAGTAATATCAATAGCTCTGTTTGGTAGAAATGAACAAAAGAAGGGATACTGAGATAGATGGAGACTCTCTATAGACTTCTGTATGTCAAAGTAGAAGAAAGGATGTGGAGACAGTATCTCCCATTGAGCCATTCCCCACTTTTCTGCTGCAACATTAATAAAGAGCAGAAATAACAAAAATAGATAATTTATTAATAATTTCTTGTGAGAACTTCCTCTAGAAACCAGATCTAGGGCACCAAAAATATGGAATTCTAATTGGTAATTGATGCATTCTATGCCATATAAAACATGGCAAACCTACTGTTATATGAGAGAGTAAAATTTTGCTTTATTTCATTCCCACTATCAGACTCAAAGATTCAGATCTTATGATTGAAAAATTGGACTGCTATAGGGACACTAATTTTCTGGCTTAGCCAGTATACCCTATACCACCTATCTCAACTAAACTGAGTGTTTTTTCCAAGGAAGAGGGAATTCAAATCCTGTGGAACATAATCCTACTAGGAAAAGATTGTCTGTTTTGGGACCTTACTAGTTGGAGATTTTGATCCTCATCTTGGTTATATATAGATTTTTTTGTTTTTTTCTCCCACCTGTGAACTAACTTAGTGTCTTCATTGTAAAATTCTAAGCAAGGGGACTCAGTTTGGTTTGGGTGCCCATCTTAGTTTCAATTTGCCTAATTAAGGGAGAAGAGCAAATGTGGTACAATGGAGCAGCAGGTGTTGGGGTGAGATGCGATCACACAGAAGGGGGTGCCTTCAGCAGATACTTCAAAATATGTCTGCTGATTCAGGGTTGTTGTTTCTCAACATTCTACTAATTAAGTTAGAGACAGGGTACTGGTGGTTTTAAAAAAAATCTATCTAAGTTTAGAAGAGTGCTAATAATTGAGGGCCATGGAAACTAGAATTTGAGCTAGGTGAGAGCGGTGTCTCCCGATACGTTCAGAGTTGTAGACCAAAAATAAGCCTAACATTGCGTCAGTCGAGAGTGAGTGGTCCTACTTCTGGCAATATTACTGATTTTCCAGAATTGATGAAAGCCACAAAGACTGAGGAAACACAATGAGTTGCACGTCAAAAAACATACTAGACAACATAATAGTGAGACTACAGAACACAAATGATAAAGATTTTAAAAGCATCTAGGGAAAAAATTAAAATGCATAAATCAATATTGAAAGGTAACTCTTAAAAAATATATATATTTGGAAATTTAACTATGAATTCAATTTTTAAAAAGATATAAGGGTAATCTAGGCTAGCTGATTCTTCTTTGGTGAGTTTTGGTTATGTGTGTCTTCCAAGGAATTCGTTCATTTTATCTAAGTTGTAGAACTTATTGGCATAAAATTGTTCCTATTTTTTCCTTTAAATGACTATAGGATCTGTGAAAATATTTTCTCTCTCATTTCTGAGATTGGTAATTTCTGTGTTTTCTTTACAAGATCAGCTTATCCATAGTTTACTAATTTTGTTGATTTTTTTTCCATTGGTTTTTCTCTATTGCTTTTCTGTGTTCTGTTTCACTGATTCCTGTTCTTATCTATTTTAATTCTTTTTTTTTTTAAATTTTTTTATTGAATGATAACTATGTACATTAATACACTTCTGGGGTACAGTGTGGGGTTTTCACATGCAATCTGAAATACTTCCATCAAACTGATCAACACAGCCTTCATGTCATTTTCTCAGT
>CAUYQV010084813.1:0-31659 GCA_963574575.1 Galagoides demidoff | reverse complement strand
AATAGCCGGGTGTTATGGCAGGTGCCTGTGGTCCCAGCTACTTGGGAGGCTGAGGCAGGAGACTCACTTGAGCCCAGGAGTTGGAGGTTGCTGTGAGCTGTGATGCCATGGCACTCTACCCAGGGGGACAGCTTGAGGCTCTGTCTCAAAAAAAAAAGAAAATTTCCAAGTATTTGGCAAATAAGTAACATGCTAAGATAACCAATGGGGCAAATAAAAAGAAAATAGAAAGTATGAAAACAACATTTCAAATCTGTAGGATGCTGCTAAAGCAGTACTTAGAGGGAAATGTATAACTAAATTAATGCCTACGTTGGAAAAGAAGAAATGCCACAAATTGATTACCATAGCTTTTTTTAAAAAAGAAACTAAAGAAAGAACAAGTTAAACTTAAGCAGGAGCAAGAAAATAAAGGTTGGAGTGGAAATCACTGCAACAACAGTGAAAAATCAGCAAAACCAAAAGCTAGTTCTTTGAGAACATCAATACAACTGATAAGCTTCTAGACAGACTAGGAGAAAAAGAGAGAAGATACATGTACCAATATTGAGAATGAGAGTGATGTCACTACACAGTCTAAAGACATTAAAAGAATAATATGGGAATGTTATAAGCAACTATATATTAACAGAACAACTTAGATGAAATGGACATACTCCTAGGGAGACACAACTACCAAAACATACTCCAAAAGAACTAAATAACATGAATAGCTCAGTATCTGTTAAAGAATTTGAATTTGTAGGAAGAGGAACCTATAATAAAATCCAGGACCAGATGGTTTCACTGGTGAATTCCACCAAATGAATGTTCGCAAGGAAGAAATAATGCTAATTAACACAAAGTTTCAGACAATTGAAGAGATAAGACTTCACAACCCATTCTTTGAGACTTATCATTGTCCTGATATCAAAACCATTGTAGAATGCTACAGACCAATATTTTGGATGAACATGAATACAAAAATTCTAAATAGAATTTTAGCAAATTGAAACTAATAATATGTAAAAGGATGAGTACATCATAACAGGGGTGTTCATTCCAAGAATACAAGGTCACTAATATTTGAGCAGTGATCAGTGTAATTTGCCATATAAACTAAAATGAAAACGCATGTGATCATTTCAATACATTCAGAAAAAGCATTTGATGAAATACATTCCTGATTTTTTTTTTTTTTGAGATAGAGTCAGTTTGTCACCCTCAATAGAGTGCTGTAGCATCACAGCTCACAGCAATCTCAAACTCTTAGGCTCAAGCAATTGTCTTGCCTCAGCCTCCCTTGTAGCTCAGACTGTAGGCACCTGCCCCAATGCCTAGCAATTTTTTTTTTTTTTTAGTTTGTTTAGCAGGCTGTGGCCGGGTTTGATAACCATAGCTTTGGTAACCATAGTTTGATAACTGGCCCTGGTGCAGGTGGCCAGTGCCCTAACCATTGAGCTACAGGGACCGAGCCCCTGATTAAAATTTTTAACCACTTTAGAAGAGAACTTGGTCAACCTGATGAGGACTATGTGGAAGGTAGTTAACACAGCTGGCTAAAGTTTCTCAAATTCTGCACATTCCTAAGACAAGCTTAGGAACTTCCATGACTGTCCTTTGCTCACATTCAAGGAACTAAGCTGTTAAAGTGTTTTTGTTTAATTAGAGTGTATTTGCATGTCTGAGGCCTTGAGCCATGCTGGACCAGTTTGTTTAAATAGTTTATACTAACAATGTGATTTCTGGTGAATATCTGCCTTCCCTCTGGGAATCTGGGGCTTCAGTAGCAGGGCAGTTACATAGGTGCCAAATGCTTATGTGACTGATTCCCAGTAATATTCTGGACATTTAACATCAGGCGCACTTCCTTGGTTAGTAATACTTTGTATATGTTTTCACACAGTTGCTTGAGAGAATTAAGTATGTGCTACCTAACTCCATTAGAAACGGACACTTGGAAACTTGTACTTGGTTTCTTCCAGACTTCACCCAATATGCTAATTTCCTTTGCTGATTTTACTCTGTATGCTTTCATTGTAATAAATAACTGTGAGTAGAACAACTTTTGAGTCCTGTGAATCCTTCTAGCAAATCATCTGTGTCTTTGGAACTGCTGACACAAGGGTCATCTATAAAACATCTATATTATATGTTGTCAACTTAATGGTGAAAGACTGACTACTTTCTCCATAAGATCAAGAACAAGGCAATGATGCCCATTCTTTATTCAGTATTATATTGGAGGTTCTAATGAATGAAAAAAGGCAAGAAAAAGAAATAACAGACATCCGGATGTTAGAAGAAAGAAGTAAAGCTCTTTTAATTTAGATGATATGATGCTTATATAGAAACAATGGAATCTTTGAAAATCTAGAATAAATTGGTAATATTGCTAGATACAGTATTCATAGACAAGAATCAATTTATCTCTGTATACTAGCAACATAAACAACCAGAAACTGATAAGCAATTCCATTTACAATAGTGTCAAAAATATGAAATACTCAGACATGAATCTTGCATAAAACATGTGCAAGATATATGCACTGAAAACTACAAGACATCACTGAAAAAGTTGAACAAGACCTAAAGTCAAGAGATAGACTACATTCATGGGTTGGAATACTCAATTTTGTTAAGATGTCAATTCTCTCCAAATAGATTGATAGATACAATACAGTCCCAATCAAAATTTAAAGGACCTGGAATATCCGAAGTAATTCTGAAAAAGAACAAATATGGAGAGCTAACACTACCTGATTTAAAGATTCAGTATGAAACCATAACAATTAAAACTGTAGTATTGGCATCAAGACAGAGAAATTAATTAATGGAGCAGAATACAGTGCAAACATACAGATAACTAATTTTTTTTCTTTTTTACTGTAAATAACATTCAGTGGGAAAGGATAGTTTTAACCCTTTGACTGCAGAACACTCAAACAAAACATGCCAGTTGAGGCATGCGGCAATCACAACTGTTAGGATAAACAGTACACTACTGGACATTATTTGGTTTCTTACTAATCAAAATAATTTATGCAAGTTGGCTGCAGTTCCTACTATTTGTGCAGATTATTTCAGGCACAACTGTAAAATATTGAAAGTGAAGGAGTCAGATAGCATAACAGTTAACATGTGTCCTCAAGTTTTTGTTTGCAAAATGAGCAACACCTACAAGTATCTTTCGCACCAAAGGAGCATCTTGTATTGAAAGTCCAAAGGCATCATTCGTGTCAAAAGAACATCTTGTTTGAATGCCTATAGGCATTGTTTGCAGTCAAAAGGTTAACAAATGGTGCTGGAAAAATTGGGTACCCATATGCCAAAAAAAAAAAATTATATACCATATTTTCCACCATATGAAAATTAACCCCAAATGGGCCATATACCTAAGTGCAACACCCAGTTCTCTAAATTTCCAGGAGAAAACAGGAGAGAAATCATTGTTACATTAGCTAGGCAAAGATTTTGTAAGCTATGATACTAGAAGCTGATCAATAAAACAATAATGGACTTTATCAAAATTAAAACTTCCGAGGTTCAAAACATAACTGTTAAGAGAATAAAAAGATAAGCCACAGACTGGAAAACGTATTTATAAAGCATGTATCTGGTAAGTGACTTATACCTAGAGTTTATTAACTTTCAAGTCTCAAGGAAAACAATCCAAGTTTTTAGAATGAGCTAAAGGTTTGAACAGACACTACACCAAAGAAAACAAGCAGATGGAAAATACGGTCATTACAAAAGTTTTGAGATACATAAAAGTCAAGAAATGTAAAATCCACACAGATGGAAACGAAGCTCTCCCATCAGCACCAATAAACCCAGCACATTGAAACTTGCATCTGTGATCAGAAAGTGCACTGTTGCCAATGTTTCTTGGAAGTGAAATGACAGACCATACCACAGTCTATCTTAAAACTCTGGTCGTGACCTAAATAAGTACATGAAAAGATGTTCAGCATCATTAATTGTTAGGGAAATGTGAATTAAAACTTAATACTACCCATCTATCAGATTAGCAAAAATTTTAAATGACCCTAATTCCATTCATGACTTAGTCATCTCCCAAAGGGTGTACCTCCAAATACCACATTGAGGGTTAGAGTTTCAGCATATGAATTGTATGAATTTGAGGGAGGGCACAAACATTCAGTCTACAGTATTCTGCCCCTGTCCCTTCCCCCCACTCATGCCCTTACATGCAAAATGTATTTATTTCATCCCAATCAGTCCAAAAGTCTTATCTCATACCAGGGTCAACTTAATATCTCATCTAAATATCTAAAAATCAAATATTGGTGAGACTCAAGATATGATTCATCTTGAAGCAAATTCTCTAGGTGTGACCTTGTGAAACCAAACATGTTATGCGCTTCCAAAATACAGTGGTGGAATAGGCATAATATAGACATTCCTATTTCAAAAGGGAGAAAAAGTAAGAGGGTAACAAGTCCCAGGCAAGTTCCATGAGATCTTAAGGGCAAAATGTAATCCTTTTTGGCTTAATGCTCTGCTTTCTAGACCCAGTGGGATGGAGATACTGTCTTCTAGACACATTGAGGGGTCTGTTGTGGTCTCAACTCCAGGTTTCTGAGCAGTCTTACACTGGCCTGTTGAAACAAAGCATGGTCCCTTTTGAACCAAAGAGGTAGCCTTGATGATCTATGGTCTATGTCATTCTTCTATTGTATTTAAGATTAGCATATACTTGGAGCTGAGTATCTCTATGGTACCTTCCCCCAAAATTCAAAAAGTCCCAACAGCCTTCATTCCTTCCTATCTACAGTTTCAGTTCAAACTGGCAGTGATTGGTGGAGTGGTTGATTAAGTCTATGGTTCATACTCATACTAACCTGATCAAATGGTCACTTGGCCACACCCTTAGTAATGTTTCCCAAACAGACTTTTCTCATTCTTTTCAATATGGATAAGTTGCAAATTTTCTAACTTTTTAAAATACTGTTTCTTTTTTGCTTAACAATTTATTAATTCATCTCATTATTTCTCTCTTCATGAATATCAGTATAAGTGGTCAGGAGAAGCCAGGCTGCTCCTTCAATGCTTTATTTAGAGATTCCTCAGCCATATAATCCAGTTTCATTACTTGTAGGGTCTATGTTCCACAAAACACTAGAATATGAACAATTCAGCCAAATTTTTTGCCAACAAGGATTGTCTTTTTTCTACTAATATGTTCCTTATTTCTATCTCAGCCTTCATCAGAATGACTGTTCTTGTTTATATTTCTACCAATACTTTGTTCAGTATTACTTTATTTTGCTGTGTATAATACATGTTTATGTTTTGACCCAGACTTCAAGGGAAATAAACCCCTTGAGAAAGTGGCCAGTTTTCAATTGGGAGAGAAATCTGGGCAGGGCTACTGCTCACCTGGTAAACATGCAGATCACACCTGTCCTCTTGCAGCCTTCCATTCTGAGAAGGCTGCCCCTTCCACCTCTTAGAGCCACACTGGGGCTGCAGCCGCACAGATGGCCAGCAGGGCAGGAGCTGCTAAGGCTGCTCGGCAGAGGCCTGCCTCACCAGCCCTGCCACTGCCCCCTTACTCATTTTGGTGTTAAGTAGAGGCCAGTCTGGCCCACTCCCACCAGATTGCAGATTCCCCAAACTGGAGCCCCATGTGCCCACTGGGCTCAGGAGGGAGAGTGCAGTAGCCCCAGGAGGCCTGCTAGACTCCCCCTGTCCTGAGCTGTACTACCCATGTATAATGTTCATCCTTGTTTTTCCCTAAAAAATTTGAGCAAAAAGTGCACATTATGGGCAGCACCTGAGGCTCAAAGGAGTAAGGCGCCCTCCCCATATGCCGGAGGTGGCAGGTTCAAACCCAGCCCCTGCCAAAAACTGCAAAAAAAAAGTGCACGTTATACACAGCAAAATATGGTACTTAGGTATTCTCTAAGAAGATTGAGGCTTTCTCTACAGCTCTCCTCTTTCTGGTCTCTCACTAAAATTGCCCTTAATTATCCATTTATGGTAATGTAGGATTTTGCTAGCATACACTTCAAAACACTTCGGGTTCCAAAGCCACTTCCACATTTTTAGATATTTTTCATAGCAGCATCTTATTTTTGGAACCAATTTCTGTCTTAATTCATTCAGGCCTTATCCATTCAGGTATAATGAAATACCATAGGCTAGGTGGCTTATAAACAACAGATTATTTTTTATAGTACTAGAGGCTGGAAAATCTAAGATAAAGGCTCATGCAGATTTAATGTCTAATGAGGGTTTGCCTATAGATGGCCATCTTCTTGTGTCCTTACCTAGTGGATGGGACAGAGATGCAATTCTGGGGTCTCTTATTAGGGAATTACAGGGCGAGCATTCCTAATCCAAAATCCAGAATGATCCAACATTCTGAGTGCCAAGATGGCACTCAAAGGAAAGCTTATTAGAGGAGTTCTAATTTTTTATGATCATTATTCAAATGACATATTTTTTCCTCCTTTCACTTTCCACCTATTTATATCTAGTCGAATCTAAAGTATATTTCTGTGGACAACATATAGTTGGATTTTTTAAAAAATCTAACTTGAAATTTTATTTTTGATTGGATTGATTAATTCACTCACTTTTAATGCTATTTTAATATGTTTCCTCCAGAGTGATCTTCATTATCAGTAGTTTTGTCTTAGAAGTCTGTCTTTGATTTAATAAATCAACATGATTTCTTAATCTGGTGTGAGTCCTTCAGTCAGCCCATCCCCACATTTTCATAATGTTGTCTCTAGGTACATTTTCTGCAGTGTTAACATCATCATCACTATTGTCATAATCACCTTAATTCAGAACCATTTCAGCTGTTGTGTGATTGGTCAATAAATGAACAACTGGAGCTTGTTATTGATGTTAAAAACTTCTTTGATATCCATTTCTTCCAGCTTACTAGTGGACTCTGAAGCTATATGTTTTGCTTTTGTAAGGAGATCATACATCATTTTTTCTCCTTTGACATACAATTCCTTCAAACTCACTGAAGAGAGTCACTGGCCAGATGTTGTACCAGACATGCACAATTGTATTTTTATTCACCATATTCCAAGTGTCGGCAGAAGCATATATGACATCTTTCATGCTAAACTCCTTTTGAAAACCACACCCATGTCTCTGGTTCACTGCTGCTAGCATACTATTCAAGAAAAGTTCATTACTTTGAAGAGAACTTATCTTTCTGTTTCTTCAGGGCATGTATGGTGGTTATTCTGACACTATACTCTTCTGTAAAATGTTTCACACTTACACCTCTATGCAGTTTCTCCAACAGCTTGACTGTTCTAAAGATAAACATCAGCATAAATGCTTCTTTTTTACCATAGAGCAGAGAATAAACAAAAAACACAGTAATGCTTGTAGGTCTTGGGGGAACTGTGTCATTGGCATGTCTGGCCCACACACATGCCATTTTATTAA
Source organism: Galagoides demidoff (assembly GCA_963574575.1). Classification (NCBI taxonomy): domain Eukaryota; kingdom Metazoa; phylum Chordata; class Mammalia; order Primates; family Galagidae; genus Galagoides; species Galagoides demidoff. The sequence goes on along the minus strand of CAUYQV010084813.1, from coordinate 24,237 downwards.
AATTAGCCTTTGCTTACATGGGGGAATCTGGGCATGTGTCAGGAAAAGATGTATTACAGCTGAAGGAGGCTAGGAAGGTCCTTTTTTCCTTGGATAAACTGTGTGTTATGCTTCTTCATTGTAACTGAAGTACTTCATAGGAGGTTAGGTATGGAATTTTCCATTTGTGGTATTAATGTCAGCACTCAAAAATTTTGATCTAGGAACATTTCTGATTTCAAATTTTTGGATTGGGGTACTCAATCTGTACTGCTACATTTATTGTGTCTACATATGTACAAACCCAACAATACATTTTTATTATATTTACTTCATATAATCTTTTTTAAATGAAGCTGATAAAAGAAAGGAGAGCAAACAAATACAAATTTGTTATATTAAATTTGTTATATGTTTGCTATGTTAACCTTCTTATTTACCCTTTCTGGTTCTCTTTTCCTCATTTGTATTTGAGTTACTATCTGATGTCATTTCCTTACTCTAATACAGTTTTGTTCTCACCTACCTCCTTAGTGCTGCTATTGTCAAATATATTACCATTCTGTATGTTATAGGCCTAATGATAAATTTAAACACATTGTTTTTAAAATTGATACATAATAGATGTACATATTTTCTGGACATAATGTGATAATTTATATGTGTACAGATCAAATTAGAGTAATGGTGATACTTATCACAGTGTTTTTAAAATTGATACATAACAGATGTACGTATTTTCTGGACATATGTGATAATACATTTATATGTGTACAGATCAAATTAGAGCAACATTAGTAGAAACATTAGAATTATTTCCTTCTAGCTGTTTTGGAATATATAGTAGATTGTTGGAACCCTACTTATCTATAGAACACTAAGTCTTATTTCTTCTATCTTACTGTGTATTTGTAACCTTTAATCAACTTCTCCTAATGCTCTCCTCATTCAACCATTCTCAGCCCCTAGTAATTACCAGTCTACTTTATATCTTTATGAGTTCCACATTTTTAGATTCCACATATGAGAACTTGAGGTTTGTGTCTTGGTGTGCATGGTTTACTTCACTTAACATGATAACCTCCAGTTTCATCCATGTTACTGGGAGTGTTTTTATGGCTGAATATAATATGGCTTGGACACTTTGGGTGATTCCATATCATTGCTAGTGTGAATTGTGCTGTAATGAACATGGGAGTGTAGATTATCTCTTTGATAAATTGATTCCCTTTCTTGTGGATGTATACCCAGTAGTAAAATTGCTAGATCATGTGGTAAGTCTATTTTTAGTTTTAGAGGAAGCTCCATACAGTTTTGCATAATGACTGTATGCTCTTATCAAGATATGAGGGTTCCCCTTACTCTACATCCTTGCTAACATCTGTTCGTCACTGCCCTTTTGATAACAGCCATTTTAACTGGGATAACATGATATCTCACTGTGGTTTTAATTTGCATTTCTCTGATAACTAGTGATGTTGAGCACTTTCTCATAGACCTGTTGGCCATTTGTATGTCTTTTGAGAAATGTCTTTTCAGGTATTTTGTCAACTTTTAAAATCGAAGTACCTGGGTTATTTGTTTGTTTGTTTGCTTTCTTTTTCTTTCTTTTTTTTTTTCTTTTTGGCTTGAGTTGTTTGAGCTCCTTATATAAATTCCTTGTCAGATAGGTAGATTGAAATACCTGTATTTTCTTCCATTCTGTGAGTTTTCTTCACTTTGTTGATTATTTCCTTTGCTGTGCAGAAGCTTTTTAGCTTGATGTAATCTTGATTGCCTATTTTTGCTTTGGTTGCCTGTACTTGTGAGGTTTTATACAAAAAAAAAAAAAAAAATGAAAGAATGTTTTCAAGTCTTCCCCTTACCCTACTCTGATCACTGTGAATGGATACAGCCTAGCGCTTTTACACACCCTTTGCAACTCCAGGAGTTGATCTCATGGGCTCTTCTTGATTATCTTCGGTTCTCTATGCTAAACTTCTGCCTGCTATGCCTTTCTGCTTGTACTAGAACTCCTAGTCTTCCTTAATTGTTTTTCATCAAGATCTCCACTGTTTTCAGTAGTGCCCATAGGGGTTCTCTACTCTGTGTTCCAGATAAAATCAATGCTCTCAGGCACAAATGTGGAGCTCCTTGCCCTTATGACCTCCCTTTTCTCCTGAGCAGAATCTCTGTGCTTCTGGACCTGGAGCTGGGGGTGGGACCCTTTTCTCCCTAGATTGACACCCACTCTTTGAGCGGGCACTGGGGTGGTGGTAACAGACCCTGATTTTCTTGGTTTGTTGCTCCTGGCATGAACTTTATACTCTGGAAGCAAAAAGGTGGTGACAATCAGGGTTTGGTATTCTCAGCCTGCTGGTCCTGCAATAGACCTTTTACCATTCGAGCGGCGGATGAGTACAGGCAGGAAAATGGGTCCTATGTCATCTACCCAGAATAGAGCTTCTGTAATACTGAGCAGATGGGATGTGAAACACCAGAAGCCTGTCCTTCGCTGGACAAAACTAGCCACAGTTTGGGAGATGGAGGAAGAGGGATCCCCCTTTTAGGGGGCTGCACACACGAGAGGGAGAGATTCTGTAACACAGAGCTGGTGGCATGGGATAATAGTACAGATTGTGATTCAAATGCCATAGGTTCTCACCTGTTTGGAGATTTAGTGAATTTGCTTGAATGATTGTTTCCCCATTTACTTTATGTCCTTAGGGCAATTTTTAGAGACTTTAAGAATTTTTAAAAACATTATTTTAATCAGTTTTTAAGAACTGGTTTTGCTGACAAGAGTGGGTCCACTGGGTTCTTTATCTGTCATTCTGGAAGTTCTGCTCCACTTTTTTTTTTTTTTTTTTTTTTTGCTTTTAGAATCAGGTTGTGGACCTTCTTATTGGTACCATGCGCTAACTGATTGTGCCACTGGAGCTCTAGGTTGTGAACCTTCTTTGTATAGGGGCAAGGAAATTTTATATTACCAAATATGATTTCTTCAAGGTATTACATTTATACTAAGAAAATAAATTATACTCTGCTGTAATAAACTTATCAGAAAACATGCAACCAGTGTGGAAGGCAGCATTATTTTCCTCATGTGGACCAGGATTTGGCTTTAAAATCGTTTCCAAATAGCTTTTCAATTTGATGATTCAGGCTGACTATTCCCAGAGTTTGTAAATAGCATTGTAGACAGGTTCTACCAGTGTGCCCACTGCACTTGGAAATTTTCAAAATGCTTTCCTACTTTATACTTGCTTTTTTTTTTTTTTTTTTAGCTTTCTTTCCTTCACAGCCTTCTGTGCACCAATTAAAAACAGGAAGAATATGACATCGTGACTGAACTAGTTCATTTATCTAATGTTATTAAATGCCTACTCCCTGACCTATAACTTATGCTTGTTCTTTTTATTACTTATAATTGTGTTATAGCCTGGAGCCATTTTTACTATGATTATAGTATTTCTAAATTATTAATTTAAATTTGACTTAATCTTCAAGCCTGATTATGTAAAATAACCTTTTCTTTGGAGAGAAAATATACTATAGAAAATTATAAGATTTACTTTTATGCAGTGCATCTTTGAAAGAAACCCAGAGCATCTATGAAGCACGGCAATTAAATTAAGCCTTAGCTTAATAACTGTCTGTGAAAATGAGGCACTGGGGGTTGGCAACTTGGAGAAGAACTGATGCTCAGAAGGGCTTGGGTGTTTCTTTAATCTTCTCTGCACTGCTACCTATGTGATTCCAGATGAAGTAATTATATACTCTGCTTTGATTTTTTTCCCTGACTTTAATTGGAAAATAATGACTTTTGTCTTCCATACATTGGGTTGTAAAGGGAAAAAATAGTATAAACTGACCAAGAATTTCATAAAATTTGAAGTGCTTTAAGAATTTTCAATATAGTATTTCCTGTCTATAGTGCCATCCTCTCAGAGAGAGGGCTAAATGGGTCTGTCTTGGGTCCCACCTTTAAGCTACTTAAGACAAAGTTCTGAAGGACTTTGCTAAAAAACGTTTTTATTTAAAGTGGCTTAAAATGAGGTCATAGGTAGAGCACGCATGTTGCATATATGCTGTATACAGACTACTTTTCTATTTTCCATTCCTTTTTCTAATAAAGATAGAATTCATAAGTGAAATATTTATCTTAACTATTAGCTTCAGACTTACTCTTCTGAATTTTTCTGGTTATTTTCAGAAGAAGAACTAAAGTTTGTCTCTTTGCTTGCTTTCTCTCTTTCTCTCTCACAGTGAAATGGCCAAATGATGTGTACAGTAATGGAAGGAGGAGGAGTTGTGAATAGTTAACTGGACAATTGATCATAAATTTAAAACTATCACCTTTACTATGTAGTTAAAATATATAAGGTAAATAGTGGGTCTTAAACCTGAAGCTCTTGATCCTAGGGTGCTCTATTTTTCTGTTTTTTAATACCAGTTAACTTTAAAATGAAGGAAAAAAGACTGCCCAAAATAATCATAAACATTCCTTGGAGTTTTCAAACATGAGTAAAAAACAGCAAACTTTCTTCATGGAGCTCAAGTACTCCAGTTGGTACTTTACTGCATGATCTCATTCATTTGTCACAATAATCCAATGAGAAATCAAGGAGTCTTAATTTTCTATTTTGTGAGGAGAAAACTGTTGCCTAGACAAGGTAATAGAAACTTATACCAGGTTGTACAGCTTCTAGAAATAGAATGGACATTTTACATAATGAAATTAAAAGTCTTTCCAAATATTTTCCAAATTAACCTAACATGTACTAAGTACATATTCTTTATAAAAGAAAATCAAAGATGGGGGCAGAGCAAGATGGCAGACTAGAGACAGCACCTTTGCAGCCATGTGTGGTGAGATTGGGAAGAAAAGACTCTGGGCACCTCAGGCTTGTGGGCTCTACCCAGAAACATTCCTTTGGGACACAGGGAGGCAGGTGGAGACTTCAGGACCCCAAGAGGAGAACTAAAGCGGTGGAAAAGCTTCACGTACCTGCATGCAGACAGAGGCTGGCTGTTTGTGGTGGCAACAGCACCAGTTTGCAGACAGAGAAGGCTTGTCCTGCGGGTTATTTATTTATTTATTTTTGAACCTGGACACTTGGTTGAGGTACCTTGGGAGAGATTGAATGAGCAAACGAATGATTTTAAACAGAGCCAAGGGGCTGGGACTGAGCCTCCCAGTGAAGGGTGAAGCTTTTATTGTTCTGCTGAAGGCCGGATGCAGCCATTGTGGGGAAGCTACCTTGCAGGCTCAGCCTCTGGGGTCCTAGTACCAAGCTGGTTCTGGTGCGCCTGAATAACACATGCTTTCCTGGAAAAGCCACTATGTGGCCAAAGGACACAGTTTGGAAAGGTTGAGTGGTTTGGGAAGGGCTATTAAGTGGGCTGAGGAGCGGTTCAGTCTCCCAACCCTGCAGGAATTGAGGGCAAAGGAGTCAGAAAGATGGAACCAAGTCTCCTTAGCAAGACAGGGGCTTCCAATCTCCATCTTATACAACTGTATCAGCATTGCAATTAGCATCTTGTACCTGTGAAGATCACCTGTTGCCCAGGTAATATACAGCAAGATATCTATCTATCTATCTATATTTTTTCTTTTGAAATAATTTTTTTCAACTTCTTTCCCCCTAGATTTTTTTTCATTTTTCTTGTGTAATTATAATTTTTCATTGTTTCCTTCTATAATAATAAGGGCTTCATTTTTACTATTTTTTTGCCCCTGTTATTCATTTTTCCCCCTAGTTTAATCCCTTAAGGATTTTGTTTATTTTGGTTTCATTTATAGTATTTTTGTTTTTCTTGTCTATTTAGTGAAGAAATAGGTAAGGTCTTGTATTTTCTCAGGCTAACAAGGAGCTCAAGACCTCAAAGAATCCACCCAACCCAGCCCCCCAGAGGTTGGGATTTGTGGGTGTATGGGTGTGAGTCAGAGTGCCCTGCTGTACACCACTATTACTCCTATCCCTCTCTTTCTGTTCCTCTCTTCTTTTTGTCAATCTTCCCTTTTACTCCTCCCCCCTTTTCTTTTTCTTTTCTCTTGTTTTATCATTTATCCCTTTTTGATCTTCACTCTTTTCTTCCTTTTGGTCCTATACTGAAAGAACACTTCAATATCTTAGGTCAGAGTCACAGTAACTTAAAGAGGAGGGAAGAAGTGGAAGGAAAAAGTAGAGCAAGGAAGCAAGGAAACCAACATAAAGAAAATACTCATGAGAAAGAAACAGCAGAAAAGTCCTGGCAACATGAAAAACCAGAACAGAGCAACCCCCCAAGGGATCATGAGATAGCTACTGCAGAAAATAGGCATAGATGGCACATTTCTTAAGCTTATTAAACCCATCTATGACAAACCCACAGCTAACATCATACTGAATGGAGTAAAACTGAAAGCTTTTCCACTTAGAACTGCAACATGACAAGGATGTCCACTATTGCCACTATTATTCAACATTGTGCTTGAAGTCCTAGCCAATGCAGTCAGGCAAGAGAAGAATATAAAAGGCATCCAAATGGGGCAGATGAGGTCAAACTCTTGCTCTTTGCTGATCATAGGATCTTATACTTAAAAGACCCCAGAGATTCAACAACAAAACTCCTGGAAGTGATCAGAAAATACAGTAACATCTCAGGGTATAAAATCATTGTCCAGAAATCAGTAGCCTTTGTATATGCCAATAATAGCCAATATAAGAAGCAAATCAAGGACATAATTCCCTTCACAGTTGCTTCAAGGAAAATGAAATACTTTGAAATATACCTAACCAAAAAGGTGAAAGATCTTTTCAAAGAGAATTATGAAACTTTAAGAAGAGAAATTGCAGAAGACACTAACAAGTGGAAGAACATACCATACTCTTGGTTAGAAAGAACCAACATTATCAAAATGTCTATTCTACTCAAAGCAATCTACAGATTCAATGCAATCCCCAACAAAATACCAACATCATATTTTGAAGAACTGGAAAAAATACTAGTTCGTTTTGTATGGAATCAGAAAAAAACCCATATAGCTAAGACTATTCTTAGTAATAAAGTTAGAGGCATTACCCCACCAGAGTTCAGGCTATGATACAAATCCATAGTAATCAAAACTGCATGGTATTGGCATGAAAATAGAGACAGAGACATAAGGAACAGCATAGAAAACCAAGAGATGAGACCAGTCTCTATTTGCCATCTGATTTTTGATAAACCAAACAAAAGCATCACTTTTGTGATGAGAAAAGTATCACTTTTCAACAAATAGTTCTGGGAAAACTGAATAACCACATGTAAAAGACTGAAACTCAACCCATACCTTTCACCACTTACAAAAATTGACTCAAGATAGATAAAAGACTTATCTAAGACATGAAACCATAAAAATTCTAGAAGAAAGTGCTGAGAAAACTCTTGATGATGTTGGACTGGGGAAAGATTTTATGATAAAGACTTCAGTGGCCATCACAGTAACAACAAAAATTAACAAATGGAACTTAATTAAGCTGAAAAGCTTCTGCACAGCTAAGGACACAAGTAAAGCAAAAAGACAACCTTCAGTATGTAAAGATATTTGCAGGGTACGAATCTCTAAGGGTTGATAACTAGAATCTATAGAGAACTCAAATTAATCAACAAAAAAGACCCAACAATTCCATATGTCAGTGGGCAAGAGAGATGAATAGAACCTTCTCTAAAGAAGACAGATTAATGGCAAACAAATATGAAAAAATAGTCATCATCCTTAATCATCAGAGAAACGTAAATCCAAACTACCCTGAGATATCACCTAACTCCAGTGAGAATGGCCCACAGCACAAAGTCTTAAAACTGCAGATACTGGTGTAGATGTGGAGAGAAGGGAACACTTACACCACTGGTGGGGCTGCAAATTAATACAACCTCTTTGGAAGGAAGTATGAAGATTCCTCAAAGAACTCAAAGTAAACCTCTCATTTGGTCCTGCAATCCCATTACTAGGCATCTACCCAGAAGAAAAAAAATCCTTTTATCATAAGGACATTTGCACTAGACTGTTTATCACAGCTCAATTTACAATCATGAAAATGTGGAAGCAGCCTAAATTCCCACCAACCCAGGAATGGATTAACAAGCTGTGATGTATGTGTAGCATGGAATACTATTCGGCCATTAAAAAAGATGGAAACTTTACATCTTTTGTATTAATTTGGATGGAGGTGGAACACATTCTTCTTAATAAAGCATCACAAGAATGGAGAAGCAAGAATCCAATATACGATACTAATACGAAGGCAGTAGATGAGCTAAGACAAGGCGGGGGTGGAGGTTGGGGAATGAGGGATTGGGGAGAAGGGAAGAGGGAAGGAGGATGGGGGGTAACGGTGTATGGCACACCTTTTGAAGGCAGGTCACAATTATAAGAGAGGCTTTACCTAAAAAACACAATCATAATGTAATTCTTTGTACCCTCAATCCCAAACAATTAAAAAAAAATCAAAGATACAGCAAATCAAATTTTTAATAAATCACCAATCCCTATACAGCATATGTAAACACATATGTGCATGCACACACATCCACGCAGAGGTATCTGAAAGTTACATAGTTTATGCAAGGGTCCTCAAACTTTTTAAACAGGGGACTAGTTCACTGTCCACGGGCCCCGGGACGAGTTGGCTGCTAAGCAGGACAGGCAGCGGCAGCAAAAATACTATGCGGGCTGCATAAATGTCCTAGGCAGGCTCATGTGGCCCACGGGCCATAGTTTGAGGACACCTGGATAGCATTGGTTGACTGACCTACGAGATGGTACCCAGAATGGAGATAATGGTCAAAAGAGTATTCAGTTTATATGGAATGTTATGATTTTTTTTTTTTGCAGGGTAAATGTTTTCATGTATTAATTGTACAAATTCTAACTTCATAATTTAAAAACTTTTTTGAATTTTTATTTAAATACATTTAGGGGGTACAAGGTTGATTTTTTTTTACATTTTCAGAGAGAAGATTTTTATTTTGTTTTATAATTCACCAAAGACCCTCACTTGAAGATATATATATATATTTTTTTTTTTTTAATTTCAGACTAATATGAGGGTACATACATTAGGTTGCATTGTTTGCATTTGTAATGTAAAGTCTGAGCTGTAGTTGAGTCCTTTGCCAAGGAGGTATGCCATATACTCATACATTGTACCTGTTAGGTGGTAACTTGGCAAACTCCCACTCCCTCTTCCTGAATTTAATTATGTTTTTTTCTCATGTGGGCCTATGGTTGTTAATCTACTAGTTTCAATTAAGTATTGAGTACATGGGATGCTTGATTTTCCATTCTTGAGATACTTTACTTGGGAGAAAGTTCTCCAAATCATAAATACAAGAATTGTAAAGTCTCCATCTTTTTTTTTTTGCAGTTTTTTTTCCGGGACTGGGTTTGAACCCACCACCTCCGGCATATGGGGCCAGCACCCTACTCCTTTGAACCACAGGCACTGCCCCTAAAGTCTCCCTCTTTTTTTATGGCAGAACAGTATTTCATGATATATATATATATATATATACACACCACAATTTATTAATCGATTCATGGGTTGATGGGCACTTTGATTGTTTCCACATCTTTGCAATTGTGAATTGAGCTGCTATAAAAAAAAAACTCTCAAAGAGTAGGACAGGAAGCCAAATACTAGATTAAATTAATCTTCTTTAACTGGCCTCTTTGTTCCATTTTTAGGGACTTCTGCTTCATTATCATTTCTAACCAAGAATGTTTAAAAATTTTCATAGATAATGTGTATATGAGTTAATTGGTACAGTAAAATTATAAAGCCATGGATAATGATATATAAGGTACTATACCATGGTGGTTAAGTGTCTAGGCCCTGGAACCAGAATGCCTGAGTTTGAATCTTCACATCCTCAGTGTATGACTCCTCTGTGCCTCTGTGTTTTCTCATTTATAATAGTACTCACCTTATATAGGTTGCTGTGGGCCTAAATGAGTTGTCATCTATACAGCACTTAGAACTGTGCTTGATGCTTAATAAGAGCCATATAAAGGTTAATTGTTACTATTTCCATCCTAACACTTAGAAAAAAGGATAACAAATTGTTACATATACATCCAGACTTTTTTCTATGTGTGTGTTTGTATATACACATATTTATAAACACATATATGTACATGGGTAAGTATAGATATACTTTTATTAAAATTGGATTGTACTGTTTCTGTAGCCTTCTTTTGTATTCAACACCATATATTAGTCCATGCCATTAAATGCCATAATCAGCATTTAAAATGTAAATTAGATGCTTTTAGTCCTAACTACTCAAGAAGGCATGGATCCTTTTGACCAAATACATGCACATATGATAAAATTGAAAATTTCTGGGAGCTATATTGAAAAACTTATAAGCTTTATAAGTACTTATAAGTACTTGTTGTTGTTGCTTAATATAGCTTACTTAAATGGGTAATAGGCATTGGTATATCCTACCTAAGATGATGATTATTTGCCTGATTTGTTAAGCAACGATACTCTACTTGTTAAATGTTTTCCTTGGAACCAGTATGGAAGCTTGAATGCTGTTTTTAAAGTGTTACAGTGGAAAAGACACTTGAATACTGTTCTTACAAAGAAGTAAAATGATATATAAAAAGTACATTTATCATTAATAGTATTATTTTTTCCTCCACCTCTTTTTGGCTTTCAGGAGATGTTTCACAAGGCAGAAGAATTCATATCCAAAACAACAGATAGTGAAATGGATGACATGGACACGTCAGACACCCAGTGGGGCTGGTTTTACTTGGCAGAATGTGGGAAGTGGCACATGTTTCAGGTATCTTCTTTTCTTGAATTTCACAGAAGGGATTTAGAGTCACCCAGCATCATCTTGCTGATGTATATAATGAGCATGAAATGCAGAACTTGAGATCAAACCTTAAGGTTTTCTTTTAGCTTTAGTAAAAGAAAAGTTAGAAATTCTTCTGGTCCTTTTCCTTTTCTTTTCCCCAGGTTTTCACATTCATTTATTTAAAAGAAACACTATGTGTTTACTGTGTGTACAGAGGGCCAATATGAATGAGTTGCATGGTATCAGTACATCTGAGCAACTTCAAATTTGATTTGGTAGACAAAGAGAAAGGGAAGAACAAATCCATATTAAACACCTTCTATATGCCAGGTATTATGTTAGGTGTTAGCAGATGTTCAAACTCTGTTTTAAAGTGAAAGAAAGCAAAACTAAAAAAATTAACATAATTTGTCTAGGGTCACACAGCTACTTTGAACCCATACTCACAAACCTGCACTTTTTTTTTTTAATCAAGCTGTTTAAAGAAGATTTCATTTGAGCCACTTAGAAAGAGTAATTATTGGAAAAATTTGTAAAAATTGTAGTAATCTAGAAGAGGGGACTATACCCAGTTGTTGAAGGGGACTATAACCAGTTGTTTCTTCACTTGAAATCCTTAAACCACTTTTTATTATCTCCCTGTGTGCTGGGAACTAGAACAGGTGATTAGTAAGTGTCCCTTGTCCCTCTGTTCCCTGTCTCTGTGACCACAGTACCACCTCTGTGGCCAAGTCATTAATGTGAACAGCTGGTAAATGAAACTTTCTGGTTTGTCTTAAAGCCGGATACCAACATTCAGTGTTCAGTTAGCAGTGAAGATATCGAAAAAAGCTTCAAAACAAACCCTTGTGGCTCCATTTCTTTTACTACTTCCAAATTCAGCTACAAGATAGACTTTGCAGGTATGTTTTTCTTCCCTAATAGTTGTGTGTTTTTAGTATATTGATATGATAAAATCTATAGCTCTGAAGATCAGGATTAGTTGAAACATTTGCAAACAGTGAAGTAAATCCTTTTTGTTATACACAAAAATACCTTTATAAAGATTCAGGATTTAAAATCTTCTTAAGCATCATTGTCTTTTATAAAGGCATGTTTATGTGTTTATATATAAATGTACATGAAGATTGTCACATATTTTGAGTTCATGTAATATTTGTCTTGTAAAGAACACAAAATACTTTCTAACAATTGTATTCATCCCATCAGTCTTATGAAATAGGTAGGAGCCTTTTTATTTATGATCAACCTGAGAGATTAAGTGAGAAAGTCATAGGTAGCTGGTGATAGTTTTAAAACCAAAGTTTAGCTGAATGTACTTTCTCTTGGTGTCTATTTCCTGAATGGACATTGTCTGTGCCATTTTTCTGATTTCCTTGACTCTTTCGCAGATTGGCTATCTAATTTGGAAATCAGCCTCACTTTGGATTTCATCTGTGATACAGGAACATGTTTTTAGGTATCCCATGAACAACGTGTTGGGACTCATCCCTTCAAGTTTCAGGGTGCTAGCATCAGCTGTTTAGTGCTCAGTGGACAATAAGACCCAGATGGGAGGCTTTCTTAATAAAAGTACATTTTGGTTGCTCTGCAGCTTAGTACTTTAGCTGTTCTTTCCCAATTTCTGTGAGTAATGTCTTTCTGACAGTGTTAGTAGTGGGCTATGGTTGGGTAAGGTAGTGAAACCTTAGGAAATTCCCTTGAATGAGCCAAGACCCAGAAGTAGTAAAAGGGATTAGTCCAGTAAGGGGTTGATACAATCAAATATCTAATGTTTACTGTCTCACCAAAGTTGATTTTCTTTTTTTTATTTTTTATTATTATTTTTTTTAATTATCAAGTTAAAACCATTAGATTTTGACTCCCGACTAACCATACCTTTTCTTTAAAAAAATGATATTAGGCAAATAAGCTGCCTTTAAGGGGGTTCTGACATCTGCCCTTCTGCTATAGTCTAGGCTGAAGGTGTCTAGTAGACATTTTTAGTCTTCTATATAGGTGCACATTTTGAGGCCGTACTAAAAGAGAATCAGATACCAGGCTTCACACAGAGAATGAAGTTTGCCAAAGCCCTTGGTAGATATTCAGCAAGTCACATGTTGGCTTCCTGTCAAAAATTTAGTTTATTAGAAAATATCCTTATCAAAGAACAGGAGTCGCATACTCTAATAATTCATGTTTATCAACCTTTAGTCTATATAATGCTTCTTGTTTCAAAGGTGTAGTAGTAGCATTTCATGTGAACAATTTGCAAAGTTATTAGCCCCAACCATTGTGCCACTAGCCAACTCAAGTTCTTTCTATAAAAATGGTGAAAATTAAACTCCAAATGAGATGGTTCAAGAAAATGGTATCATAGGTCTTGTGCTGTGTTGAGGTGATCTGCTTTTTCCCTGAGCAGTGGTAACCCCAGTGTGTGTAGAGTCCTGGGGAATACAGAAAGGGCAGAGCATACTTTATGATAGCATTAACCTGGGTGGGTGAACCACTTTATTCTGGAATGAACTGACATCAGTTAGATGAGGTAAACTGGTCAATATCCTACCCTGAGACTCACTTCTTAACTTTGTGGGAATGAAGAACTAGACCTGGTAAATATTGCCATGACTGAGGCAAAAATGAGAAAAGAAAACACCTTTGGTTAATTAGTCTATTATTATTAGAATCTTTTTATGTATGTATTGGGTCTATCCAGGTTTTCTTTTATGTGTTCTAATTTAAAGACAAGGCAAGAATTTTTGAAATTCTGTGAGTTGTGCAAGTTTTATAATGATAATGCATTTCCTTTATGATTTCTAAAATTTTTTGAGAAATCAAAGTATATTTTTCTACTTAATAACCCAGCCTGAAGATTTAGTACCACAATTGCTCTCTTTATTACACTCTTAACCTTCCTAAGTTTGCAACGCCTCTGTTTTAGTGTAGGTTTTGCCTAAGTGTGACACAGAAAGGAATAGACCCTGCATACTGATCAGTGGACGAGTTAGTGTCTTTTGCATCTTTTGGTAGAAGCTTAGATCACACAGTGAAGCTGTGCTTCCCTGTCTAGCACCTTCATGACATGATTCACAGATGTATGGTAAAGTAGCAGTATCTGTAATATGCTGGGCCTGCCAGTTACTTCAAAGGTTCCACGATTCCTGATTGTGATATAGTGTGGCTACTAATCTTCATGACACTTTATAGTGCAATGTATTATTTCTCTAACTTACTTGACCTTTTGTCTTTGTATACAGAAATGAAGCAAATGAATCTCACCACTGGAAAGCAGCGTTTAATAAAAAGAGCCCCCTTTTCTATCAGTGCTTTCAGGTATTGTAAGAGAGTAGAGGTGAAAAGGGTGGGGTTTTCTTCTCCCTTCTCTTTCTTACTATTTGACATACAAACAGACTGAAGCATTTGGGTAGGTCATATAATGATCTCAGAATTGATCTTTTAAATGTCAAATATCTCTTTTGTTGACAAAATAGCAACATTATTATTTTCTATAAGTACTTTAATGTTATTCTTGTCCTTTCTCCTTGTATATTGACTTTTGTTAATTATTAAGAACAATTTGCTTGATATTAAATAGTTACAAAATACTGTATGGACTTTGCCCTAAACACCTAAAATAACTCCTTGAGGTACATTTGAATTGCTAACTTGGAAATATTCTTGCAACACCATAGACTTATTTGGGCCATTAGTCCTAGGTAATTACCTTCTTTGTTTCCACCACCCTAGTCTCCATTGGTCAACTTGAAGTAACTTCAAATCTCTGATGACTAAAGGAGAAACAAGGGAGATAATACAGTGGAACAACAGTACAGCTGCCTGTTCCCTGGATCTGGGGGCAAATTTTCTTTTTGCTCTCTTTGATCATATGTAGTCTGAAACAAGGTATAAATGCTAGATGACAATAAATACTTGTTATTCATTTGAATGGAATTGAAGGGAAAATTCTTAGAGCATGTCTCCTATTTTCTGGAATGATTCCTCAAGCAAATACTGAAATTCCCTCTATTCAAACAATTTAAAATGAAGCTGAATAAAAAAATGATAGCATGTGAATTGTAGGGAATACTTTTTCTAAGGACTTTTTTGGAAAGGATTAAAGAAAGAAATATTTTAAATTTCTGTTGGTTTGTTTCTCAAGTCATTTGGCTTATCTTTCAGCATCATGATTTAAAAGTTTTTCAAATGCATATATAATGAATATTTTAGTACTTCTGTGGAATACAGGGAACATTATCTCCTTACCAGCTATATCATGTTCACATTCTTCAGTACAAGGAATATAATAAAGGAATTACTTATCTTCAAAGAGTATGTAATCTGGGAGGAAAATGAGACATAATAATGGAAAATGTTATTGTAAAGAATCACTTTGTTCTGTCACACACTGTACAAACCATCGAACTAAGAAAGGACAAGGAGAGCATTAAACAGAATGGAAGACACACAGAAGATAGTAATAAAAGAGAAGAATAGGTAGGAAAGTGATCAAGGTCAGTAGGTGCTGATATAGAAATATTTATTGTGGGAATATATTGAGTATGTTTTACATGCAAGGCAAATAGCTTCATATTGGCAAGGAGTTAATTAAGGCTGTGGGCTACATAAAAATGTAAAAAAAAATTGTTTTCATGCTTAAAAGGCACTTTAGGCAAAGTGAGAAAAAAATAGAGAAAATATTTTCGTTCATTTTTATTACAGGTAGAGGGCTAATCTCTGTAGTATATGAAGTACTTTTAGGACTCTCTCAATAGAAGACCAACACTGGCAAAGAATTTGAATAGCTCTTAAACCTCACTCATAGTAAGAGAAATACAAATTAACACAGACTAAATTTTACTGTCAGTTTGACAAAAATTCAAAGCTTGATAACATACCTTTTTGACTGGTTGTTGGGAAATAGGCATGCTTTATATTTCTAGTGAGAATATCAATAACATATATCCTTCAAGGCATTTGAGTAGTGTCTATAAAAATTGTGAATATGTATATTTATTCCATTTATAAGATGTTATTTTACAGGTAGAATAGTGGACATGTAAAATGACAGATGGACAAAATTTCTTTTCAGCATATTTAATACAGTAGCAAAAAGTTGGAAGACAGGCTAACTATCACCAATAGGGGACTGCTTTCAGAATTATGGTGTATCCATACAATGGAATAATATGCATCTGTAAGTTAGAATGCACTCATTCATCCAGACATGTTTATTGAATGTCTGCCATGTGCCAGGCTGTATTGTAGGTACTAGAAATGAGGATACTTTCTAAGTACTGGTATGGAAAGATTTCTAAGAATTTATTAAATAAAAAAAACAGGTGCAAAATAATGTATACTTTATGTGCAGGGGAAAAAGCTTGGCTTGTATGAACCTCAAGAAGTTCTGAAAGAATACCCAAGATAATAGCAGTGATTACCTGGATTTGGGGCAAGAAATGAGACTTGGACAAAACAAGGACTGGAGTGGGAGGAAAATTTCTCACTGTATTCTTCTTTATATATAATAATTTTTTAATTGTATAAGTTTTTCAAAAATTAAAGTGAATTTTAAAAAAGTAAAAAGGGTTTGAAATGTATTAATTTCTCCTAGTAACCTCCAATCATCAGGGTGACTGGTGTGTAAATTTGGCCTTTTGCTACTAAACCCCCCAACATTACTATTTTTTTGTGTTCATATCCAGTGGTTTGAAGATGTTTGATAGTTTTTAAAAGATTTGCTGACTGACTACACTAAGCAAGTTAAAGTGGACTGTGTGGGAGCATAGCGGGCAATCAACAAAGAATGGTTTAGTTTTGAGTTAGACCTTGGAGAACATAAAGGAGGTTCAGTCTATTCAATGACCATTATAAATAATCATTTCAGCTTTATTTTTTCATTAGGAGTTGGATTTTCTTCTTGGAAATTCCTTTTGTTTACTTAAAATTTTCCTTACATTTTAAAGAAATTTTGGAAATTTTGTAAAAACAAAAAACAACTGTTTTTGAAATTGGTGATATGTAGGGCTGGGTATTTTCCATCAAAGTTCACTGTTCAGCACCCAAAAAGTAGCACAACGACATTGAAAACGTCACCTAAAAAAGTAATGCACTATAGACAATTAAAACTTTCTAAATGAAAGAGACCAAGGGCTACACTTAATTGCATTTGTCACAGTACTCTGAATATGAAATTCAGCTTGGCAGAAAAGCTAAATCACTAACAATAATTATAATCATTTCTAATATCTTGTTTTGTCTCTTGCTGTTTAAAGTTATATCTGTGAAAATGAGGCTATCCCTATGCCACCTCACTGGGAGAACGTGAACACTGAAGTACCATATCAGGTAAGGGTAGAACGGACTGACTATACTGTGGAACAAATGGGAAGGGACCCCAGTAAACCTATGTAAACTTATTTTTCCAGCTCATTCCTCTGCACAGTCAAACACATGAATATAATGAAGTTGCTAGTCTCTTTGGGAAAACGATGGATCGCAACCGAATTAAAAGAATTCAGAGAATTCAAAACCTAGACTTGTGGGAGTTCTTTTGCAGGTGAGATGATTTCTAATCTGAACCTTCTTGCCACTGACACTTTCACAGTCTTAGAGTGAAGCACCTTGTATAATTGCATTAATTTTGGGGGGTGTACTGTTTTTTTTCCTGCAGTATTTTGACTTGGTCTCTCAGCATTCCTCAGCGTTCTCAAGGAGTGGATGAAAACTGCTCTGTAAGGTTTGCTTGCAGCCTTGTAATGTCGGCAGTGCTCTCCTTTGAAAGTTTATGGCTGTGCATCTTGGCTAAAATCTTCATTACAGGGAATCTTGGGAGTTGTTTAGTTTTGTTGGTAGACTGCATTGCCTCAAGCTTTAATTATCAGTCTCTAGAAACCTTGTTGGATTTTTTTCTTCCTTTCATTATGTAGATCTGAGTTTCTTTTCTTTATTTAAGATTAATTTGAGGGTGCAAACAATTATGTTACAGTGTTTGCATTTGTTAGGTAAAGTCCCTGTTGTAGTTGTATCCTGTCCCCAGGAGGTGTGCCATATACACCCATATTGTGCTCATTAAGTGGGAGCACACCAATCTGCCTCTCTCCTTCCCTTTCCTCCCATCTTGAACTGAATTGAGTTTTTCTCTTGTGTATTAGATCATCTACTGGCTTTATGTTAGTTTTGAGTACATAGGATACTTGGTTTTCCATTCTTGTGATACTTTACTAAGAAGAACATGTTTCAACCTCATCCAGAGATTTTTTTTTAAACAATTATACTCTTGCCATTTGTTTATCTTAAAGCACACTTTATTTTATTTTATGTATTTATTTTTTGTTAGATAAAGTCCCTCTTATAATTCTGTCCTGCCTCCAAGAGGTGTGCCATACACTGTGACCCCCCATCCCCCTCCCATCTCCCCTCTCCTCACTTGCTCATCCCCTCCCACCTTGAATTAGCTCATCTACTGCCTTCATATTAGAATTGAATATATGGGATTTTTGCTTCTCCATTCTTGTGATGCTTTACTAAGAAGAATGTGTTCCACCTCCATCCGGGTTAATACAAAAGATGTAAAGTCTCCATCTTTTTTAGTGGCTAAATAGTATTCCATGGTATACATATACCACAGCTTGTTAATCCATTCCTGGGTTGGTGGGCATTTAGGCTGTTTCCACATTTTGCCATTTGAGCTGTGATAAACAGTCTTGTGCAAATATCCTTGTGATAAAAGGATTTTTTTTCTTCTGGGTAGATGCCCAGTAATGGGATCACAGGATCAAATGGGAGGTCTACTTTGAGTTCTTTGAGAGCTCTCCACACTTCCTTCCAAAGAGGTTGTTTTGGTTTGCAGTCCCACATCCATGCCAGCATGTGCATTGAGACTTTGTGATGTGGGCCATTCTCACTGGGGTTAGGTGATATGTGAGGGTAGTTTTGATTTGCATTTCTCTGATGATTAAGGACAATGACCATTTTTTCACATTTGTTAGCCATTCATCTGTATTCTTTAGAGAAGGTTCGATACATGTCTCTTGCCCAGTGATATACGGGATTATTGGGTCTTTTTTGTTGATTAATTTGAGTTCTCTGTAGATCTTAGTTAACAAGCTTTGGTCTGTTTCATAGTATGCAAGAATCTTTTCCCATTCTGAAAGTTGTCTCTTTGCTTTGCTAGTGTCCTTAGCTGTACAGAAACTTTTCAGTTTAATTAAGTTCCATTTGTTTATTTTTGTTGTTGCAATTGCCATGGAAGTCTTCTTCTTAAAATCTTTCCTCAGGCCAATATCTTCAAGTGTTTTCCCCACACTTTCTTTGAGGATTTTTATTCGTGCCTTAGATTTAAATCTTTTATCCATCTTGAATCAATTTTTTTTTTTTTTTTTTTTTTTGCAGTTTTTTTGGCCAGGGCCTGGTTTGAACCCACCACCTCCGGTATATGGGGCTGGTGCCCTACTCCTTTGAGCCACAGGTGCCTCCTTGAATCAATTTTTGTAAGTGTGAGAGGTTCGCATCTTTTAGTCTTTAGTTTTAGTCTTTTACATGTGATTACCCAGTTTCTCAGCACGATTTATTGAATAGGGATTCTTTCCCCTAATGTATGTTCTTATTTGGGTTATCAAAGATCAGGTGGCTGTAAGAGGCTAGTTTCATCTCATGGTTTTCTATTTGATTCCAAATGTCAATGTCTCTATATTTGCACCAATACAATGCTGTTTTGATCACCGTGGCCTTGTAGTATAGCTGAGAAGTCTGGTAAGGTGATACCCTGAGCTTTGTTTTTATTACTGGGATGATAATTCCTGTTTTACTGGCTATAAGGGGTTTCTTCTGGTTCCATACAAAATGAAGAATTATTTTTTCCAAATCTTGAAAGTATGATGATGGCATTTTAATGGGTATTGCATTGAATGTGTAGATTGCCTTGGGTAGTAGTGACATTTTCACAATGTTGATTCTTTCCAGCCAACGAGCATGGTATGTACTTCCATTTGTTAATATCTTCTGCTATTTCTTTTCTTAGGGTTTCATAATTTTCTTTGTAGAGGTTCTTCACCTCTTTTGTTATGTATATTCCTAGGTATTTCATTTTCTTTTAAGCTACTGTGAAGGGAGTTGTGTCCTTGATTAGCTTCTCATCTTGGTTGTTATTGGCATATACAAAGGCTACTGATTTGTGGACGTTGATTTCATATCCTGAGACATTTCTATATTTCTGATCACTTCCAGTCTTGTGGTTGGGTCTTTTGGGTTCTATAAGATTATATCATTGGCAAAGAGGGAGAGTTTGACCTCCTCTGCACCCATGTGGATGCCCTTTATATCCTTCTCTTGCCTGATTGTATTGGCTAGAACTTCTAGGACTATGTTGAATAGTGGTAGCAATAGAGAACAACCTTGTCTGGTTCCAGTTCTAAGTGGAAAAGCTTTTAGTTTTACTCCATTCAATATAATATTAGCTGTGAGTTTGTTGTAGATGGCTGCAATCAGATTAAGAAATGTGCCACCTATGCCTAAATTCTTAAGTGTTTTAATTAGAAAAGGATGCCGAATTTTATCAAATGCTTTTTCTGTATCTATTGAAAGGATCATATGCTCTTTGTTTTTGCTTCTGTTGATATGGTGAATTACGTTTATGGACTTGCATTTTTTTTTATTAAATCATAGCTGTGTACATTAATACTGTCATGGGGTATAGTGTGCAATTTTTATATACAATTTGAAATATTTTCATCAAACTGGTTAACATAGCCTTCATGTCATTTTCTTAATTATTGTGTTAAGACATTTATACTTTTCATTTAGAAAGATTCACATGTACCCTTATAAGATGCACCATACCACCAATTGTGTTAAGACATTTATATTTTTCATTTAGAAAGATTCACATGTACCCTTATAAGATGCACCATACCACCAATCACCCTCCCTCCACCCATCCTCTCCCCTCCCTTCCCCTCCCTCTCCCCTTTCCCCATATTCTTGGGCTATAATTGGGTTATAGCTTTCCTATGATAGCTAAAAATTAGTTTCATAATAGGGTTGAGTATTGGATACTTTGGATACTTTTTCTTCCATTCTTGAGATACTTTGCTAAGAAGAATATTTTCCAACTCTATCCTTGTAAACATGAAGGAGGTAAAGTCTCCATCCTTCTTTAGGGCTGCATAGTATTCCGTGGTGTACATATACCACAGTTTATTGATCCATTCGTGGGTCGATGGGCACTTGGGCTTCTTCCATGACCTAGCAATTATGAATTGGGTTTTATATGGACTTGCATATGTTAAACCAGCCTTGCATCCTTGGGATGAAACCTACTTGATCATGATGAATGATTTTTTTTAATGTGTAGCTGTAATATATTAACTGGGATTTTATTGAGAATTTTTGCATCTATATTCATTAGTGAAATTGGTCTGAAGTTCTTCTTTTTAGTTGGGTCTTTTCCTGGCTTTGGTATCAGGGTGATGTTCGCTTCACAGCATGTTGGGGAAGATTCCTTCCTTCTCAATTTTTTGGAATAATTTCTACAGTATGGGTATAAGCTCTTCTTTGAAGGTTTGGTAGAATTCTGGTGTGCAGCCATCTGGACCATGGCTTTTTTTGGTTGGGGGATTTTTTTACTGTTTTTTTGGTCTGAGTTCTTGAAATTAGTCTGTTCAAGAGATCTATTTCTTCTTGAGTAAGTCTAGAGAGAGGGTATGATTCCAGGTATTGATCCATTTCCTCCACATTGTCAAATTTCTGGGCATAGAGTTTCTTCTAGTACTCAGAGATGAACTCTTGTATCTCTGTGACATCTGTTATTTCCCCTTTATTGTTTCTGAGTGAGGTGATTATAGATTTTACTTTTCTGTTTGTAGTTAATTTGGCCAAAGGTTTATCATTAATTAATTTTTTTAAAAAAACTAACTTTTTGTTTTGTTAATTTTCTGAATGATTCTTTTGTTTCAGTTTTATTAATCTTTGATTTAATTTTGGTTATTTCTTTTCTTCTGCTAGGTTTGGGATTAGATTGTTCTTCTTTTTCCAATTCCATAAGATGATTCATGAGTTTGTTGATACGCTGTCTTCCTGTTTTATGAATGTAAGCATCTAGTACAATAAAATTCACTCTTAAGATGCTTTTGCTGTATCCCACAGGGGATACTTGTGTTTTCATTGTTGTTATGTTTGAGGAATTTAGTGATTTCCTTTTTTTTTTGAGATAGAGTCTCAAGCTATCGCCCTCAGTAGAATGCCATGGTGTCATAGCAACTTGCAACTGTTGCGGTAAAGCAATCCTCTTGCCTTAGTTTTTTTCCCATTTTTACTAGAGACAGATTCTTGCTTTTACTCAGCAGGCTGGTCTTGAACTCATGAGCTCAAGCTATCCACCTGCCTCAGCCTTTCAGATTGCTAGGATTACAGGTATAAGCCACCACTCTTGTCCACGATTTCCTCTTTTATTTCTTCCCAAACCAAACTGTATTTTAGCATAAGCTTTGTGTGGGTCTGAATGTTTTTTTTGGAGTTGAGTTCCACCTTTTTTGCCTTGTTGTCTGAGAAGATAACAAGGCATAATTTCTATTTTCATTTTGCTGAGGTTTGATTTGTATCCTAGGATGTGGTCATTTTCAGAGTATATGTACATCCCCCAGAATATATATTCCTTAGCTTTGGGATTGTGTATTCTGTATATATCTATGAATCCCATTTGTTCTAGGGTCGCATTTAAGTCATTTGTATCTTTGTTTAGTTTCTGTTTAGAGGATCAGTCCAGTTCTGTCAGAGGGGTGTTAAAGTCCCAGACTGTTATGATGTTGTGGGATATCATATTGCTCAGACTCATCAAGGTCTGTTTCATAAAGCTGGGAGCATTTAAGTTGGGTGCATAAATATTTAAAATTGAAATATCTTCTTGTTGTATTGTTCCTTTGACCACTATAAACTGTCCATCTTTGTCCTTCTTAACTAAAGTTGCTTTAAATCTGCTTGTATCTGAAAATAAGATTGCAACTCCTCCTTTCTTCTGTTTCCATTTGCTTCAAATACTGTTTTCCATCCCTTAACTCTGAATCTTGATTTGTCCTTCAAGGCTAGGTGTGTCTCCTGGAGACAGCATATGGACGGCTTGTGTTTTTTTTTATCAAATCAGCCAGCCTGTGCCACTTTAGTGGTGAATTCAGTCCATTGACATTTATTGAGAGAATTGATAAGTGTTGTGGAGTTCTATTCATCTTATTTTGTGAGAGTCCATTGTGTAGTTTTATCTTTGTGCCATTGTGGAAGCTTTAATTTTTTTCTTTCTTTTTTTTTTTTTGAGACAGAGTCTCACTTTTTGTTGCCCTCAGTAGAGTACTATGGCATCATAGCTCACAGCAACCTCAAACTTGGGCTCAAGTGATTTTCTTGCCTCAGTCTCCCAAGTAGCTGGGACTACAGGTACCTGCCACAATACCTGGCTACTTTTAGAGACCAGGTCTCACTCTGACTCAGATTGGTCTCTAACCTGAACTCAGAAAATCCATCCACCTTGGCCTCCCGAGTGCTAGAATTGTAGGTGTAAGCCACCACACCTGTCCAAAGTTTTGACTTTTTGCTTCTGGTTCTTTACTTTGCTGGTGGTTCATTGTGGTGGTCAGTGTTAAAAATAGGTCTAAGTATTTCCTGTAAATCTGGTCTTATTGTGGTGAATTTCCTCGGTGCTTGTATATCCACAAAAAATTTTATTTCTCCCTCAATTTTGAAGCTTAGTTTAGCAGGATACAGAATTCTGGGCTGAAAATTGTTTTGTTTAAGAATGTTGAAGTTGCATGACCATGCTTTTCTGGCTTGGAAGGTTTTAATTAAAAAGTCTTCTGTCTTCCTAATGGCTCTGCCTTTGTAGGTCACTTGGTGTTTACTCCTGGCTGCTTGCAGAATTTTTTTGTTCATCTTGACTTTGGACAGGTTCATTACAATGTGTCTTAGAGTGGCTCTGTTTGAGTTGAGATGACCTGGGGTTCGATATCCATCTGAAAGGAGTGTGTTGAGATCTTTAGTAAAACTTGTGAAGTTTTCATTTATGTGACAGTCTCCAGTAGGGCTTCTATTCCTTTGGGACAATCTTCTTCCCCTTCAGAAATTGCTGTTATTTATAAGTATGAATGCTTCATGGAAGTACCTATTCTGCTTTCTCTCTCTTCTTTTCTGCCTCTTTATCTACCTGGGTTAACTAAAAAACTTGATCCTCTAGCTCTGAGGTTCTTTCTTCTCCATGGTTGAACCTATTTTTAAAATTTTCTGCTGCATCTTTACATTCCCTGATTGTCTCCTTCATTTCTTTTTTTTTTTTTTTTATTAAATCATAGTTGTGTACATTAATACTATCATGGGGTACAGTGTGTTGTTTCCATATACAATTTGAAATACTTTCATCCAATTGGCCAACATAGCTTTCATGTCATTCTCATAGTTGTTGTGTTAAGACATTTATAT
>CAUYQV010084805.1:0-13215 GCA_963574575.1 Galagoides demidoff | reverse complement strand
TAAAATTATAACTGATAAATTATTAAATATTTATATATTCAAAGTATCAGTAATAAACCCATTAAATGTTAGTAAAAATAACACATTTTTAAGTGAAAAATGCCTATACTTTTCTTTTTTCTTTTTTGGGACAGAGTCTTACTCAGTCACCCTGGGGTTGAGTGCGGTGGTGTGATTGCTCAAAGTAACTTCAAATTGTTGGGCTCAAGTGATCCTCTTTCCTCAGCCTCCCAAGTAGCTGGGACTATAGGTGCCCACCAGAATGCCTGGCTATTTTTAGAGATGGGGTCTTGCTCTTGCTCAGAGCTGGTCTCGAACTTGGAGCTCAAGTGATCCACCTGTGTTGGCCTCATAGTTGTGAACCACCTCACCCAGCCTACCTATAATTTTCTTAAGCAAAAAATTTTGTCTTATATTTTGCAAATTTCTTTAATGTTTAAATTAATAGGTGATGCTTCTGCATTCAATTTGGTACAATTTGCTGTTTTGGATTCAATATATGAAGAAAATACCAGCTTAATACTTATGTAGTTAGGACAAAGACAATTGTTTTAATAGTATTTTCAGATAATTATGGATTTTTTTTGACAGTACTCAAAAAACTTAAGTTATGATTATTTATTTATCAATAGATACAAGGTCTCACTCTGTTCCCCAGGTTGGTGTGCTGTGGCATGATTATAGCTCACTGATGCCTCCAACTCTTAGGATCGAGCCATCCTCCCATCTTGGCCTTCCCAGTAGCTAGGACTACAGGTGCATGCCACCACCCAGTTAATTTTTTTTATTTTTTGTAAAGATGGCATCTTGCTACATTACCCAGGTTGTTCTCAAACTCCTGGCCTCAAGCAATTCCCTTCATCTCAGCCTCCCAAAGTGCTGGGATTATAGGTGTGAGCCACCACACGTGACCAAGTTACAGTTTCATAAAAGTTAGTGGCAATGTAGAATCTGAAACTATATCAATGAACTTATTGAACTTTGGGTAATAGTAAAGGGTGACACTGAAATAGACAAATAAGATATTAGTGTTATCATGAAAATAGTTTTGGCCCCAGGGTCCCCTAAAATCTTGAGAAACCCCAGTGTTTCCTGGGCCACACTTTGAGAAATGCAGCTACATTCTTCAACAGTTATATTTTGTTCTCAGATTATTTTATATTCATTTATTCAACAACTATATGTTAAGTGCTGCTGTGTGCCAGGCAGTGTTAGAACTCTACGCACTAGAGTTCTAAATATAACTGATCAATGACCAAATTATAGGGAAAACAAAAGTCCCAATTTCTGCCTCTTGAGAACCCAGCTAGGGCTGCTGCTTGGCCATTTGGCAACTTTGTGTAAATTAGGAAAAGTCACCCCATCTGAACAGACTTACCTCTGCAAGCCAAGCCCCCTCTGCATGCATGTGGATGTTACCTTGTACTGGACACAGGGCTCAGTGAGAGGAGCATGGGCAGAAGTACAGTCACTGCTCACTCCTTGGCTGGGCATCTTTATACCATGAACAACTTACACAGCTGCTCATGACATCCCTACGTGTACATGCTCTGTATTTCTCTTGTTCTCTAAGCTGGTAAACCTCGGAGCCAGAATTTGAACTCAGGGAGTAAAGTTACAGAAGGCTCTGTGATCTTAGTCATAGACTACACGATTTCTGATGCTCAGTAGGGACACACTAAGTGACAGGGGTGCAAGTAGCAGTTGAGAACACTACATCCACTTAGGCTCACCCATCTCTGAGGAGTTTCTCTATGCAGGTTTGATTACTCGGTACTTCCTAAAGACAATACAAAAGCTTAGTTGAAAAGAAGTGAATATTTCACAAATCGACCTATATGTGGTTGACTTAAGCACAAATATACACAGAGTGCCAGAAAATGTATACACGCTTTAAGAAAGGAAAAATCTGTATGAAAATTGTAATACTTAAGTCACATTTGACTTCTGCAATTATAGGATGTGCTCAAACATGACTTGTATTCATCTTTTGTTGGTGGTAGATATTGAATATTATAATTCTAATATAGTTTTTTTTCCTTTTTAAAAATGTGTATACATTTTGGGGGCACCCTTTGTAGACTGAATACCTACAAAGAATACTGGTTTACTTTGGTGTTAAACTTTGTCACCAGGCCATGATAAACCCTTTAGCCTAGGGACATCATTGTCTAGGGACTGAGCTTGGCTTTTATTATGTCAAATACTATAGATGATTCAAGTAGAAGAGAACTGTCCCTTGGATGTATTAGCAGTAACCTTCCTGAGAGCAGTCTCCAGCAGAGATGTTGAGTCATTATAGCTCACAGCAACCTCCAACTCTTGGGCTCAAGCAATCCTCTTGCCTCAGTTTTTTCTATTTTTACTAAAGATGGGGGATCTCACTTTTTGCTCAGGCTGCTCTTGCACTCGTGAGCTCAAGCAATCCACCAACCTCAGCCTCCCAGAGTGCTAGGATTATAAGCATGAGCCACTGCGCCTGGCCTCAAATCTGGAATTTAAACCCTGGCAATGTAGCCCTGGAGTTCATTTTCTAAACCACCATGCCATTCTGCCAAGCCTGACTCAGTTCTGAAAGGATCCTTCAGGCCTGTGTATTTAACCCCCAGTCTTATGAAGGAAACTAAGGCTGAGTGAATTAAATTAAGAGCTCAAACAGAAGTGTGTATAAGGGTCAAGCAGGTAGGGGGGCAGTGTAAGAACATATAGTCATCCCTCAGTATCAAGTCAGATGGTCCCAAGACCCCCCAGGATTCTAAAATTGGAGATGCTCAAGTTTCTGATTTAAAACAGTATTTGTATAGAAATTATGCATATCTTCTTATATACTTTAAATCATCTTGAGATTATATAACACATTGTAATACTATGTAGGCTGGGCATGGTGGCATATTCCTGTATCCCAGCAGTTTGGAAGGCTGTCGTGAGAGGGGGTCTCTTGAGGTCAGGAGTTCAAGACCAGCCTAGGCAGTATAGCAAGACCCCATCTCTGCAAAAAATGTAATAATTAGCCAGGCCAGGTGGTATGAGCCTGTAGTCCCAGCTGCTTGGGAAACTGAGGCAAGAGGATTGCTTGAGCCCAGGACTTTCAGGTTACAGTGAGCTATGTTGAAGCCACTGTACTCCAGCCTGGGGAACAGAGCAAGACCCCATCTCTAAATAAATACATACATACATATTATATAAACAGTTTTTGTAATGTATTGTTTAGGGAATAAGGAAAAGAAATAAAAGTCTGTTTAATACAGACACTTTTTCTCTGGAATTTTTAAAAATTTTTTAATCTTGATATCAGACTTCTATTTTCTGAATATTTTCTATCAGTAGTTGGTTGAATTCACAAATGCAGAGCCCATGGGTACAGAGGGCTGACTAATTTTTTCCCTCAGCTCTCCCATATTTCTTAGATTACCTAGTCTTTGCAATCTCTTTTGTATACAAATATTTATAGTCATGGTTGTAAGAACCATTTTAGTTTACTATCAACCCAATCAATGAGAAAAGCAATATCTCAGGAATGATGGTTAATGACAGCTGTCACTCAGTCACTGTGTCACAGAGACAACAGAGAGTAGCATATAGTTTGGAGCTACAGAATTCATGCCTCATCTTAAGGGCTTACTCAGCCCCAGCTAACAGTTGTAATGAGCAACAGTAGGCCCAACATGGCTGGGTGTATCAGTTAGCTATTGCTGTGTAACAAATTAACCCCAAACCCAGTAGCTTAAATCAATAGGCATTTGTTATTGTTTGCAATCTATGAAACAACTGAGACAACTTGTTTTTCTTTGATATGGTCTCTCATTCTCCAGCAGGCCAGCCCAAGCTTGTTCAAATGAGATCTTTGCAGCTTATATGAAAGAGAGAAAGGAAGTATATAAGGCCTCTTACATCCAGGTTCAGAATTGACACAGTTATTTCTGCCACATTCTGTTGTCCAAGAGAAGTCACAAGACTAATCCAGAGACATAGGAGGGAGATAGAGGCCCCAAGAATTGCAGCAGCATTGCAAAGGATGTGAACAAAGGAAGAAGTAAAGAATTAGAGCCATTTGGGCAGCACCTGTGGCTCAGTGGGTAGGGCACCAGCCCCATATACCAGGGGTGGCAGGTTCGAACCCGGCCCTGGCCAAACTGCAACAAAAAAATAGCCGGGCATTGTGGCAGGCACCTGTAGTCCCAGCTACATGGGAGGCTAAGTCAAGAGAATCACCTAAGCCCAGGAGTTGGAGGTTGCTGTTGGAGGTTGCTGTGAGCTGTGACGCCATGGCACTCTACTGAGGGCAATAAAGTGAGACTCTGTCTCTAAAAAAAAAAAAAAAAAGAATTAGAACCATTTTTGCTCAATCTACCACAGAAAGTCTCCCAGGTTTTCAGGAGGAGCCAGAAATCCAGGTCTTTATGTGAAACCTCCCATTTTTTAAAAGCTGTCAACTGATCTATAAGCTTTTAAGACCCTAGTGGTCAAAAATGTATGGGTCAAATAGATTTTATCAGAGCCGGATGTGGTTTGTGGGCCATCAGTTTGCAGTCTCTATTTCCATGGTAATTGGCTGAGGAGGAGAACTGAATCCAGGTCTGTCTGGACACCAGGTCTCTATTCATTCCGCAAACCTCTGTGTGTCTTCCGAGTGCAAGAGTCATAATTTCTTCCCTCAAGAGGCATTTATTTCATTTCACAGCCTGGAGGTGGCTGGGGGAACCACCATGTATGTTCAGCTCAGTTCTTCCCTTTAGTCTCTCGGGGCCAGGCCTGGCCAAGGGGCATGTGGTCTCCTCCCTGCGTATGTGGCAAGTCCCCTGGGGCGTTAGCTGCCCCCTGTGGAGCACTGCTGAGGATCCCCACCTTGATGATCCACCCGCTCTGGGGCTCTTCCAGCTCTCACCCCAAGCTATCCCTTCCTAGCTTTAGCAGCAATCAAGGTGACAACTGGATTCCAACTTTCTCTTCCTTTCTATATCTGTTCCAGACCCGGGTAGGGAAGCGAAAAGCCATTTATTGTGGGGTCGACTCCCTGGCGGTACGATTATAGGGTCTGTGTCTCTCCCCCTACACCCCCCTACAGAATACGCACACGGCTGGGTGAGGGCCCTGCCCTTGTCTTCCTCCCAGAACTCTTGAGTCTGTGTGCAAACTCAAGGTGGGGATGTAAGTTTCCTGTTCAAACCAAGGAAACAGAAATGAACACAAACAAAAGCTGGTGCTGAAAATGCGGGGCAGCCCCTGCGTCCAGCACACCGTTGCCCTTCCCGTTTGGACGCCTTCTTTTCCTTCAGGAGTCTCCCTCCCCACATCTTCACCCCGCCCCAGCTTCCATCTCCACCTCGCTGCGCCTGCCCTGTCTTAAGCTAAGGGCATGTGTTTCCCAGGAGAAAATGGGGCTGAGTTCGAAGGACCGTGTAGGCTGCTTCTGGGGTCTCAGTGTTTCCTGAGTTTATTCTCCAAAGGGGTCCTGCACACCTGCTGGGGGCAGCTGAGTGCTGGACGATGATGATGTGTAGGGCTATATCCTTGCCCTCCTATGCTTTGGGCTCCTGGGGGAAATATGTTGCCAAGAGAGGGCAAGAAGCCAGTGCCCCAATTGTGCCAAGGAACATGAGGTCCAGGGAGAGGACCGCTAGTGGGGGCTGAGGATGGGAACTGCCAGGAGCCCGCTCACTTCCTCAGATGGAGACCTCGTTTCCTCCTGTTTTTTCCTGGCAGCACCCAGTGTCTGTCGTGCTGTGAGCACAGTCTTAGGGCACCGTCACCCACCTCTCCACATGTCTTCCATCTGTCAAACAGACATGGACACTGTCAGGAGTCTCCCCTGCCACCTGAGCGGACGTCCTCGCCCCCGGCTCCCTTTCCTTCTCTTTGCTTTTCCTTCATCTCTAGCGAGGTGAGAGGGAATTGAGTCAAATGGAAGGAATTTTATTTCTCTCTAGCAGTTTGGCAAGATTAACTTGGGGGGGAAGCCACATCAAAGAAGGCGGCGGCTCTGTGCCATTAGGTGTCTGCCGTCCGTCCGTCCGAGTGAGTCAGCTGCAGCCTGCGCTTCCGTGGGGCAGCCAGTGCTTTCCATTCCCGAGGGTGTCTGTGACCATTTGACCGCACATGTGTAGGAGTCCCCATGACACAACATTACCCGCATCACCTCATGTTGACACATCAGTCTGGACCTGACAGAATGTTAGTCTAATCGCCACTGAAGGGATCCAGACTCGCTCTTAGATGGGTGGGTGTTATCCAGAGAAGTGAAACCATGTCAGGTGGCCTGAGTTAAAAATCTTCAATGATCTTGGGCAAGTTATTAAACTTTCTTTCTTTTTTTTTCTTTCTTTTTTTTTTGAGACAGAGTCTCACTTTCTTGCCCTGGGTAGAGTGCTATGGCCTCACAGCTCACAGCAATCTCAAACTCTTAGGCTCAGGCAATTCTCTTGCCTCAACCTCTCAAGCAGCTGGGACTACAGGCGCCCACCACAACGCTCAGCTATTTTTACAGGCAGGGTCTTGCTGTTGCTCAGGCTGTTCTCAAACCTGTGAGCACAGGCAATCTACCCGCCTCAGCCTCCCAGAGTGTTAGGATTATAGGCCTGAGCCACTAGGCCTGGCCTTATTAAACTTCTTACATATCACTTTCCATGGCCCCAGCTGCTTGGGAGGCTGAGGCAGGAGGATCACTTGAAGGCAGGAGTTGGAGGCTGTAGTGAGCTGTGATTGCATCTGTAAATAGCCACTGTGCTCCAGCCTGGGCAATACAATGAGAACCCATTGCCATTTCTTTAAAAAAAAAAATTAAATATTATTTTTCTGTCTTGTAAAATAATTTTTTATTGGCTAGGACAACACTAGTATCCATCTCATAACATAATTACAAAGTTTAAATGAGAGAGCTCATGGACACTCAGTAAAAAGCTCACACCTGTCATTTGAGGGGGGCATCTTCAGTCTTGTAATGAGGGTGAAATAAAAAGGAGGGGGGATGCGTCACTTGTTCTAAAATAGGTTGTCCACTATGCACACAAGGCACATGGTCCCCTGGTCTTTGTGAGTTGGGTGAAGGCTTTAAGAAACTATACACAGAGCTGGTGACTTTCCTCATCCCCAGGGCAGGGTGCACATCACCCGGACACCGGAATGAGGCTGGAAGAGCCCATATTCCAAGTACTTTAGGCCAAAGCACAGGTCAGAGGAGATCTTGAGAGAGACCTTGGAGAGAGGGCTTTGAGGTCAAGTTGTTGGAAAAAGGACGAAAAGAGAAAGGAAAGAAAGATTGAGTGGGAAACAGGGATTTGCACAGCCTTCCCCCTCAGCCGATTCTTCTTTTTTTTTTTTGAGATAGAGTCTCACTATGTCGCCCTGGGTAGAGTGCTGTGTGTCATAGCTCACAGCAACCTCAAACTCTTGGGCTAAAGCGATTCTCTTGCCTCAGCCTCCCAAGTAGCTGGGACTACAGGCACCCGCCACAGCGCCCAGCTATTTTTTGGTTGTAGTTGTCATCATTGTTTAGTAGGCCTGGTTGGGTTAGAACCTGTGAGCCCCGGGGTATGTGGCCTGTGCCCTAACCAATGGGATACAGCACGTAGCTGATTCTCCTTTCTTCTCACCTCCTTGAAACCTGGGAGGAAATGCTGCCTGGTTGGGTTGGGGCTGTTTTCAAAAGGAAGGTGGGCTCGGCGCCTGTGGCTCAATCGGCTAAGGCGCCAGACACGTACACCTAAGGTGGCGGGTTCGAATCCCCAGCCCGGCCCCACCAAACAACAATGATGGGTGCAACCAAAAAATGGCTGGGGCGTTGTGGCGGGTGCCTGTGGTCCCAGCTACTTGGGAGGCAGAGGCAGGAGACTGCTTGAGCCCAGGAGTTGGAGGTTGCTATGAGCTGTGATGCCATGGCACTCTACCCAGGGGGATAGCTTGAGGCTCCATCTCAAAAAAAAAAAAAAAAAGGAAGGTGAATACAGCAAAAGTCTCAGCCTTCAGAAGTCTTAGCCCTTACCTACTTCAGGAGAGAAGCTTCTTGTGTGAAGGGGACAGGGCCCAAGAGCACCCACAAGGACACAGTGTCCCTAGTAGGCTGGCAGCATGCCCCGTGGGTAGGTGGCGGTGGAGGGGGGGGGGGACAAATCAGCCACACAGAGAGGATGGACCTCCTCTCCTCTTGCCATTGATTTAGGCTGATTTTCACTGCCAGACTCATACAATGCAAGCCCCAGGAGTGGGTTGCCATGGTTATGCTGGTTTTAACAGTGAGGGCTAAGTGGCTTCCCTCGGGCCATGTAGCTTTTAGCTACTGATTTTGGATTTTAATTTTTTCTCCCCACAGACTCTGCTCTGCAGGGGGGAAGGAAAGAATCAGTGTGTGGAGGGCGGGGTGTCCTGGGAGCAACTGGGGAGGTGGGTGAATTTGACTTGAAATAGTTGAAGCTTTGCCCATAGACAGGGGGTGGGAAAATGCAGGGGTCAAGTGAAAGGCTTTAGAGCAGCGGTTCTCAACCTGTGGGTCGCGACCCCTTTGTAACAACGAAAATACATGGCAGCGTTAGGAAGGTTGAGAACCAGTGCTTTAGAGTCAGGTAGCTTAGCCTGAATCCTGGCTGTGTCCGGCAAATTAACCCCTCAGAGAAACAGGAGTGACAGTAGTGTGCAGGACACAGGACAGCAGTGAGGGGGATAGATTGATGCCGAACCTGTGGAAAGCTCCCTGGGAGTGCTGGCCTTACCTGGTCCTTTAATTCTCATTGTCCTAAGAGCTCCCAGAATGACTCTGAGACACTGACAGTCAACGCCATCCTAATTTTCCAGAGAAGGGAGAACCAGCTCCCACTGTACACTCAGAGAGACTTCTGTCGCCAGCCTTTGAAATGGACACATGCCTGCTTCTCTGACTTCATCTCCCAACACTGTACCTCTGTGCCTGTCCCATGCCACCCTGGGGCCTGCCTCTCACAGACCCCTCTCTCTGAGCCGCCCTTCCCTGGCTTTTCATGAGATTTGCTCAGTGATTTTCAGCTGGTGTGCTCTGGCACACTGGTGAGCCATGAGAGGTGTGCCGTGAAAACTTTAAAAAATCATTAATCAAATTATTTTTAAAGGAAGTTCAAAGTACAGTAAGTCTATTCTTCCTTTTGCTCTTTTTTTGGGATCAACAAATTTAAGTGTGCTACCAAAGCTCAGCTACAGGTTCAAGTGCACTGTGAGATAAAAAAGTGGATTAGTTCCTTGTCTTCTTTGAGTTTCAGCTAAAGCCAGGGGACCGTTTCTCCTCATCCCTACTCAACGAGTTACCTACTAGTTAATGTCACTTTATTTTCTTTAAGTGACTCATCATCACCTGGAATTATTTTGCTTATTATCCTTAGCATACAACTCATCACAATCCAAAATCATTTTGTTTACTATCAGCCTGCCATGATTAGAACAGAAGCTCCTGTGTCACAGGTCTCCTGGGATATTCCCCTGGCTTTGACTAATCCTGGGGACCCATTGGGGTCTGCATTAGAGTTTGGGCTCTATGAATTTGGATAGAAAAAAAAAATTACACCTTTATTTCCACCAATCCCAAAACTGAAATGTAGAATTTCCTTCCATCGTGAACATAGAGACAATGATCTATGGTTTTAGGAACTGGGTTTCAGACTTTGTCACATACTCCAGTTTTGCAGATATCTGGAAATATCATTTATGCTGATCACTAATATGTAGTTACAGTATTTTTTAGATCTACTGCTAGTTCTTTTTTTTTTTTTTCTGTAGAGTATGTGGCATCACAACTCACAGCAACCTCCAACTCCTGGGCTTAGGTGATTCTCTTGCCTCAGCCTCCAGAGTAGCTGGGACTAACAGGTGCCCACCACAATGCCTGGCTAATTTATTGTTGTTGTTGTTGCAGTTTGGCCAGGGCTGGGTTTGAACCTGCCACCCCCAGTATATGGGGCCAGTGCCCTACCCACTGAGCTATAGCCCCACTCCCTAGATCTTATTATTTAATGAAATAACAAAGAAAGATGTATTTTACTACCATGTTTCCCCGAAAATAAGACTGTCTTATATTTATTTTTTCTCAAGAAGACAAACTAGGGCTTATTTTCAGGGGATGTCTTATTTTTATTAAGTATAATACGACAGTCTACATTTATTCAAATACAGTTAAGTCATCTTTTTCTAGAACCTGACAGGGGGAGCCAACCTTGTTGGTGGGGCTGGCGCTAGTGATGCGTGAACTCCTTTCCTCTAGCCATTCAGACCTGCGCAATAGGATGCCTGCGACCGTGGTTACCACCTGCGCACCCGCGCAAGTGCAAATGGCTCAGAGAAAAGAGTTGTGGCAGATTAAAGGTATTCCAGTCTTCCTTACCGCTCAGTGCCAAAATGCACGTGTGGCCCAGGTCATCACTAGGTCTTATTATCAGGGTAGGGCTTATATTTAACAAATGCATCGAAATCCTGCTAGGGCTTATTTTGGGGGTAGGTCTTATTTTGGGGGAAACACGGTAGTACCGTGGGCTGACTGGGAAATACCAGAGCAGGGAACAAATAAGACAATCCAAGCCCTTTTGATCCTGTGAGACGGGGTGGAAAGTTCCAGCTCCAGCACTTGGGATTTCTTGGTATTCTTTTCTTGTTATGAGAATAAAGACAGCCTGGGTCAATTTCACCCACTTCCCAGGCCCAGCACCAGCCACAATTCATCATGCCATGGCTCCCTGCACAGTTCCTCACACATCACTCAAAGGAGGCAGCCAGCAGTGGGGGGAGAAGAGCCTGCTGATCTGCAGATCCAAATCACTGCGCTGCCCAGCGTGCACCCACCAGGAACAAGCCCCGCACCCATCTCTAAATGCATTGCTAGGGGTCAGCAGGGATGGGGTGGTCCAGAAGTGAACTGGCTCCACAGCCCATTAAACAGCTGCCCTGGCATCCATAGCACCAGCCTACTAATGGGACTTGGGTCCATTGCCAGTTCACTAGGAAATGGCATCTTCCTGGAGGCCAAAACTGGCTTCTCCATCATCCTGAGAGCAGAAGGCTTAAGGGAGGAACAGCCACCTGCGCCTGGAGGCACCTGTCATTCCACACTGATCATGATGCAGTGTTTAGGGGGCAGGAGAGAAGGGAGGAGTAACAGATGAAGATGATGGGGACAGAAGGCCTGGCTCTGCCATCTCCTGCTGTGTGTCCTAGGGCAGGTCTCGTAACTCTGTAAGTCTGCTTGTTCATCTAGAACACAGTTACATGATAATACTCACCCACAGGCTTTTATAAGGATTAAATGAGCTGATATGTGAAAAGTGCTTTGCCCAGCATGATTCAGAGTAGGGGCATGATAGATATTAGTAGTAATTATATCAGTCCAGGATAAAAGAATCATATCAATTCCTATATAGCAATATATAATGTATTAATATTAATAATGGTATAATAATTATATCATTTTGCGGGATTTTGTTGTTTGCTTGGTTTTTTGTGTTTGTTTTTTTTAAAGTCAGGGTCTCACTCCGTAGTCCATCCTAGATGCTAGAGTACAGTGGCACCATCAGAACTTATTGCAGCCTCCAACTCCTAGGCTCATGCAATCCTCCAGCCTCAGCCTCCCAAATAGCTAAGACTACAAGTGTATACCACCACATATGGCTAATTTTTCTTCTTATTTTTCGTTAGAGACAGGGTCTCACTACACTTCCCAAGTTGGTCTCAAACTCCAGACCTCAAGCAATCCTTCCCTCCTCAACTTCCCAATGTTCTGGGATTACAGGTGTGAGCCACCATGGCAGGCCTAATGTACTTTTATTGCCTCACACTTTGAGTGAGAGTTACCTGCTAAATGTGTTGCTTAAAATCAAGAAGACAGAATAGAATGAAGCAAAACAATTATACTGAACATATACCCAGAATGAGGCCTCTAATTCTTAAGTCAAATGTCAATGTCACAAGATAACTCATATAGAAAGGTGGCAGATCAAGATTCCCACGGTATCACTCTGCCACACTGGCTGAATTTGGGGAGGGGGTGTGGGGGGAGGAAACATTCCAGGGCCAGGTTGGAACACACACTGGTAGTCAGAAGTCAGATTTGGATCATAGATCCCAGCAGAGAAGAGGCAGAAAACACCCACAGCACCTAATACATAACTGTTAGGAAAATTAGATTGATTCACCTCACTGAGAACCACTTGGTCCATTGTCCTGATAAACATGTAATTCTTCCTTCCTCTATGGCAAAGCCAGGACAAACTTTTTCTGGAACAATTTTAAAAAAGAGAGTAGCTCAGAAAACTGTTAATAAAACATGAAAACAAGGACGTTCTGGATATTTATTTTCTCCCCTCTTCTTCCCTGGAGATGTGGTGGTTCAGGGGTGAGAGCGACAGTCAGAACTTTCCTTCAATCCCTGGCAGATTTACAGATGTCACCTTATCCTTTAACTTATTTATTTCACCTCCTATTTGGTGGTTTTCTCGCTAGTCCCCACTCTCCCCCAAATCCCAGGCAATCATCTGCAAACACGATGAGATTTCACGCTGGGTTGTCGCTAAACTAAATACAATTCACACGAGACTTGAAAATGTGGAGCCAGAATAAAAACAGGGAAGGGGGCCCGTGAATCACTGCCCACTCGCACGAAATCAATAAATACCATGGAGGCAGCAACGTAGCGTGGAGGGCCGTTCTCCCTTCTGAGCAAGACATGGCAGTTATCGTTTCAGCTAATATCACACGTGAGTGACAACTCAGTAAAATTGAAAAACTTGACTTCCCAGCCATCACTCAAGGGCTGGGACCGTAACTCACCACATTACTGCCCAGAGTTCAATACTCAACAGTTCTTTCCCTATCCATACCTTCAGCTACCTCTCCCTCCCCTGCCTTCTGTAATTCTCTTGTTCTGTTTCAATATACCTTTAATGGCTCATGAAGGGATGGCCGATGGTAATTCTGCCTCCAATTCTGACCACAACAGACACCTCATCCAACCCAGGGCCCCTTGTGTGTTCTCCTTTCCCTCTCTCTTTACCTTGACATTGGTCTACTTATAAGCAATGCCTATGTTTCCCCAAAGCAAGGTCATAAACTCAAATCCCAACTAGGGCCAGGTAGACAACTTCTGTAAGAGAAGTAAGCCAAGTGGGTGAGAATTCCTACTTTGAGAAACCTTGCTAGAAGTGCTTCTTCCTAATTCTCCCCTACACAACAGACCCTAAACTTTTAGGAGCAGCTCTGAGCGGGGAGCTGCTG
>CAUYQV010084802.1:0-50914 GCA_963574575.1 Galagoides demidoff | reverse complement strand
ATGGCATCACAGCTCACAGCAACCTCCAACTCCTGGGCTCAAGCAAATCTCCTGCCTCAGCCTCCCAAGTAGCTGGGACCACAGGCGCCCACCACAACACTCGGCTATTTTTTAGTTGCAGCCGTCATTGTTGTTTTGGTGGGTCCGGGCTGGATTTGAAGCCACCACCTTAGGTGTATGTGGCTGGGGCCTTAGCCACTTGAGCCACAGGTGCTGAGCCGAACGTCTTGCTTTTTAATGAAGTCAACTTAAAATGAAAGATGTTCAATGCTTTGCAAAACTTTTCCTGCTCTTGTTACCTGCGCCATTTAACTCCCATGAGGTCACAGAGTATTGCACAGTGAAGCTAGAACTCATCACCTGAGCCATCCTTTTAAAATTCCTCCAAGTTGGACTTTTGCAATTCTTCTCTAATTGAAGCCAGAACCCTCAGGCTGGGAGATAACACACATGCAGCGTGTCAAAGAGCATCGGACCTTTTCCATAGCAGTGTTTTGTGTCGGCTACCATACTATCCATCAAAGGAATTTGGATATAAAATCTTAAGTTTCTGAGATACTGCACAAGAAATTACTTTATTCATTGGTTCAACCGATATTTACTGAGCAATTACCATTCAGTTATAAGGGATTCAGTGATGAACTCTCTCTCTTAGGGATTTATAATCTGATTTTCTTTTCCCTAAATGTTTTCTGCAGATAGCTGTGTAAAGATGACACAGACTGCTTATAGGGCCTATTCTTAGACCCCTGGCTGAAGGGGGCCAGGAATCTGCTCTCAGAAGACTGATGGTGCCCCTAATCTTTGAGACTGGCAGTGAATAATAATAGATAATAGATAGTAGATAATACCAGAGAAGTGAAAGAGGGGCTGAGCAGCAGGTTGTGCAATCTGCCTTATGATGCAAAGAGAATTTATCATCTATGGAAAAGGATGGTACCAGACTCTTGATGAAATGAGATGCTGTAAACGATTGTAACTCGCACGGTTACACCGGGTCACGCGATCCTGCCTGCACTGAGGTCTGCAAGCTTGGTTCTACTCTGCACCTCATGACTTTTTTTTAGAGCAGTTTTAGGTTCACAGCAAAATTGAAAGTCCAGAGATTTCCCATTTGCTGCCTTCCACCACTATGCACAGTCTCAGTCACCATCAACATCCGCCCCTTCATGGATTGCTTTGTTGTGATCCATGAACCTGCACTGATACATCGTCACCACCCTTGGCTCACTCTTGGTGATGTACATTCTACGGGTGTTGACTAATATATAATTTCCAGCAGTTTAGTATCACACATGAAACTGTTTACCTGCCCTAAAGCACCCCTATGCTCTACTTATTTATCCCCCTTAGACTCCTCACACCGTCCTTTCACTGTCTCCATAAATTTGCCTTTTCCAGGATGTCATGCATCGTCAGTCCCCCACATCCATGGTTCCTCATCTGTGGATTCAACAAACCCTGGTGCAAAGGTATTTGAAAAAATATTGCTTCTATACTGAACTTGTGCAGACCTTTTTTTCTTGTCTTTAATCCCTAAACAATATAGTTTAACAACTATTTATATAGCATTTATATTGTATTAGGTATTATAAGTAGTCTAAAGATGATTTAAAGTATCTGGGAGGATATGCATAGGTTATATGCAGATACTACACCATTTCATACCAGAGGCTTTAGCATCCATGGATTTTGTTATCTCAGGGAAGTTCTGGAACCAATGGATATAGAGGAAAGACTGTAAGTGGAATCATACTCCATGATTGGCTTCTTTCACTTAGTAATATGCATCTGCATTTCCTCAGTGTGTTGTCATGGCATGACAGGTTCCATGCTCTGGATCTGCTACAATTTACTTATCCATTTCCCTGCTGAAGGACAATGTCATGATCTGAATGTTTGTGTCCCTTCAAAATTCATATATTGAACTTCTAATCCCCAAGGTGATGATATATTAAGAGGTGGGGCCTTTGAGAGGTGATTGGGTCATGGGGGGAGAGCCCTCATGAATGGGATTAGTGCCTTTTTAAAAGAGGCCACAGAGGAAAGTCTCATCCTTCCACCATCGTCATGTCAGGACACAGTGAGAAGGTGCAGTTCTGTGAACCAGGAACCTGACCCTCACCAGATGCTAAATCTGTTGACATCTTAATCTTGGACTTCCCAGTCTCCAGAACTGCAAAAAATAAATAAATAAATAAATTTCTGTTTTTATAAGCTATTCAGTTTACGGTATTTTGTTACAGTATTCTGAACAGACTAAGACTGACATCTTAGTTATTTTCAAGTTTGGGCAAATATGAATACAGCTGCTGTAAATATTCATGTGCAGATTTTTGTGTCAACAGAAGTTTTCAACTCCTTTGGATAAATACGAAGTAGTGCAATCACTGGATGTATGCTAAGACTATGCTTAGCTTTGTAAGAAACTGCCAAACTCACTTCCAAAGTGGCTGTATCATTTTGCATTTCCCCCAGTAATGATTGAGAGTTCCTGCTGTTCCACATCCACACCAGCATTTGGTGTGTCAATGTTCTGGATTTTTGCCATTACGAAAGATGTTTAGTGGTACGTCATTGTTTTAATTTGCAATTCCCTAATAACATATGATGTTGCACTATCTTTTCATATGTTTACTTAACATTTGTGTATCTTCTTCCAGGTCTTTTGCCCATTTTTTGGATCAGGTTATTTAATTTCTTATTGTTGAATTTTAAGAGTTCTTTGTCTATTTTGAATAATGGTAGTTTATTAGATGTCTTTCACAAATATATTCTCCCAGTCTGCAGCTTGTATTTTTGTTCTCATGACAGTGTCTTTCACAGAGCAGAATTTTTAAATTTTAATTAAGTCTTGCTTATCAATTCTTTCTTTCATGGATTGTGCCTTTTGCTGGTGTATCTAAAATATCATCACCAAACACAAAGTTATCCAGATT
This sequence comes from Galagoides demidoff, assembly GCA_963574575.1. NCBI lineage: Eukaryota > Metazoa > Chordata > Mammalia > Primates > Galagidae > Galagoides > Galagoides demidoff. Next base: position 47,975 of record CAUYQV010084802.1, on the reverse strand, counting down.
TCCTCCTATGTTATCTTCTAGAAGATTTAATAGTTTTTCATTTTACATTTAGGTTTGTGATCCATTTTGAGTTAATTTTTGTGAAAGGCCTAAGGTCTGTGCCCAGATTCATCTTTTTGCACATGGTTGTCCAATTGTTCCCACACCAGTTGTTGAAAAGAATCTCCTTGTCTTGGTTCCATTGTACTGCCTTTGCTCTTTTGTCAAAGATCAATTGACTCTTCCTTCACTTTTTAAAGAGCCATTATTTTAAATAGAAAGTGCTGATTGTAGGTTGTGGCAAGAGGTGATATTTAGGTGTTTGTTAATACAGGGTTGCGAGCACCAGCTATGAATTTCCTCTATCCTTCCTGACTACTCAGCTACATCCCAGCTAGACATGGAATGCCCAGTGAACGTGCTCATTATATGATCATCTAAATTCACCCAGATGTGACTCTTATAATATTTACTTCTCAGACTGCTCCTTAATCTGGGAAGACTTACATTCTGAGAGGAAGTGCTGCAGAATAATTAGTGCTATGGATGGGCTTCAGAGTTCATTCTTAGAATCTGCATGAGAGGAGAAAGTCCTTAACCTCCTCAGTCTAATTTTCTGGATTTATAAAATACATATAATAATTCTCATTACCCATGGTTGTTGTAGAGAATAAACAACAAACTCTGACAGCACTTAAAACAGTGGCTGTTACTACTATTGATATTGTCACAATATTATTTTTTCCTCTTCTTCCACCTCATCATCATCCTTCTCTCCTCCTCCTGCCCCTTCTTCCTCCTCCTCCCATCCCAGGCTTTGTGATCTCTTAGGACTCAATGTTATCAATATGTTTGGCCACTAGGGGGCCATGATAGCATCTACCGGCCTGACCCAAGGCCCAATTTTTGGAATCTATTCATTTTCTTTTTTTTTTTTTGAGACGGAGCCTCAAGCTATCTCCCTGGGTAGAGTGCCATGGCATCACAGCTCATAGCAATCTCCAACTCCTGGGCTCAAGCGAGTCTCCTGCCTCAGCCTCCCAAGTAGCTGGGACCACAGGCGCCCACCACAACGCCCTGCCATTTTTTGGTTGCAGCCAAAATTGTTGTTTGGCGGGCCCGGGCTGGGGATTCGAACCCGCCACCTTAGGTGTATGTGGCTGGCACCTTAGCCGATTGAGCCACAGGTGCCAAGCCGAATCTATTCATTTTCCAGAGCTGTCAAAACAAATTACCACAAGCTTAGATGGCCTAAAATACCATTTTAGGAGGAATTTATTCTCTCACAGTTCTTGAAACTATAAGTCCACAATCAAGGTTTTGGCAGGCCCACACTCTCTATAAAAGCGAGAGGGGAGAGACCTTCATTGCCTCTCCCAATCTCTCCAATCTCTGGTGGCTCCTGGCCATCCTTGGTGTTCTTTGGCTTTAGAGGTATCATGCCAATCTCTGCCTCTGTCTTCACCTGACATTCTTCCCTGCCCATCTTTTCCTTTTCTCATAACAATACCCATTATTGGTTTTAGGTTCTACCTTTGTTTTAACTTGGTTACATTTGTAAAGACCCTATTTCCAAATAAAGTCATAATCTGGAGTCCTGCATGGATATGAATCTTTGGGGAAACACTATCCAAACCACTACAAAGTCAGTTTGATTTAACAGAGCAGGTTTTCCACATTACTAAGGACAAATTGGTCTGTTTGCTCCCAGTTTGCACTCCCAAGGCCCCTCCTTATGAGGAAGCATGGAGGGACCAGCTGAAGTCCTGACTTTATTGCAAACCAGAACTATGATATTATTGGGAACTCTCTTAATCACCTGTGCAAACCAATCTGGAGGTAAAGTCTCCATCTTTAAGGCTGCATAATATGCCATGGTATACATATACCACAATTTATTGATCCATTCATGGGTTGATGGGCACTTGGACTTCTTCCATGACTTAGCAATTATGAATTGGGCTGCAATAAACATTCTGGTACGAATATCTTTGTTATAGTGTGATTAGGGTGGAGGAAGGGTAATTGGTGAGACCACACCTATGGTGCATCTTACAAGGGTACATGTGAAACTTATAAATGTAGAATATAAATGTCTTAACATAGTAACTAAGAAAGTGCCATGAAGGCTATGTTAACCAGTTTGATGAAAATATTTCAAATTGTATATAAACCCAGCACATTGTACCCCATGACTGCATTAATGTACACAGCTATGATTCAATAAAAAAAAAATCTGGACAAAAGTATTCTGGAATTATTATATATTATTTATTTCTCTTTTCTAAGAACAACTTTTGGGAATGTACTTGGAACAAGTAACACAAAACAGTGTCTTTGAGTTCAGTGAATTGAAAAGAGCCCAAATGGATAACATAAATCTCCTAATTTGGGCAACAGATAATTCATAATAACATAGAAGAATGCACCTAAAACCTCCCTGATTTAGAATATTACTATTTGGAGAAAATTACCATTAATTAAGAGCAAAATGCTATTTTAATTTTCATTTCCTAAAACAAGTTCTTTCCTTTCATTCTTTGTCTTTTTCTGTTTCTTTCTTTCTCTTTTCTACCCCTTTCTCTGCATTCTCCTATAACTCAAGGAGTTAACGGCAGTACCTTCATTTGCCTGGGAGAGGAAAAATTAGAAAAAATTAATAGAAAATATTAGTTTATTTCTACACATCTATAAATTTTTACAAAAAAAAAATGTGTTATAGCAAAATGTGGGTCAAACTATGATTTGAAATGGGTTCAGCTACCAAACTTTTGAAGTCCATTTTAATTCCAGATGATGTGACTGCAGTTATAATAAACACTGCAAATCATTTTCATTAAAAAGAATGAAAAGCAGAGCAAATAAATAAACTTTTAGACATGTATCAGTCTTAAGACTTTGTCTTGAAATGTGTAGTTGCCCTATAAGCATCTTTGTTCTCTATAACTAATAAACATTTTTTTTTATTTCATGAAAGTTTTTAGCAAAACATGTGATCTCTTGTAGTAACTTGATTCAATAAGGAAGAAATCAGAAAGCACATGACAGAGTGGGAAATGGCACGAGACAGACTGGGGGCCAGCAATCCCATCACAGAGAACTCCCAGTGTGGTCTATGCCCCCTGAATTAGCATCTGAGGAGTGGCCAAAGAGGGATGGGAGGGAGGCAGCCCTGGGAAGAAGGAGCTTTGAAACAAGGTCTCTTTCCCAAGGAAGAGGAGAGGTCGTTAGACTGAAAGGATGAAGTTTAGCACTGGCTGCACTCTGGAATCATTGGGAACCATAAAGCCCCTCCCCCAAGTAATTTAAGTAGTTAGAAGCAATCCTAAGGTGACCAGACTTCCCGCTTTTGGCGGGACAGTCCCAATTTTTAACAATTTGTCCCATGTCCCAGAGTTTTAAAAAAAAGTCCTGATTTTTGGAAAGAATGCATGATAAGCTAGGGAACAGCAGGAGAATGGGAAGGGAATATATGGTTGGCTTCAGAAAAGGTTGATGTGACTCCATTTGGAAATGAAAAGGCTAACGTAAACTCCCTACTCCCCTCCTGGGCAAGGTATCAGAAGAAGACTGGCTCCCTCCCTTGCTTCTAGGCAAGGACAATTAGTTCAGAAGGAGCCAAACTGTCTGGAACAAACAAGTAGCACCCCCCCAGTAAGGTGACCAGACGTCCCGCTTTTGGCAGGACAGTCCCAATTTTTAACAATTTGTCCTGTGTCCTGCAGCATTTTTTAAAAGCCCCAATTTTTGGAAAGAATGCACGACAAGGTAGGGAACATGGGAGAGCAGGAAGGGAATATATGGTTTTCGGCTGCCATGCGGCTATTTCACCAGGATATGCGTTTTATATTATTTTTGTTCATTTTATAATGTTAAACTTTAATAATAACAAATAATTGTTGAGAACTAATTATCGAGAACTGCTTATCAAAGTTTTCATTGTTGTCAGGCACCCCCCCCCCAGTGGTATCCCACTTTACCAATGTTAAAATCTGGTCACCTTAAGCAATCCTCCACCCCTACCCCGGCTGGACCTTTAAATCTCCTTGGGCAATTCAGTGGACAACAGGTGATGAGAACCCCTAGGATAGAGGCTATCAAATGTGGTGAAGCCTTGGGAGAAAGCAGTAGATTTGTTGGTTAGGGAGTAACCTAGGTCATGAGAGAGGAGATTCAGTGCAGTTGTGGGGAGGGGGTGAGGGTAGGTCTGTGTCAGTATATTGGCAAATTTCTTTATTTTCTGTATTTCTTTTTTTTGAGACAGAATCTCACTCTGTTGTCTTGGGTAGAGTGACTTGGTGTCGTCATAACTCACAGTAACCTCAAACTGTTGGGCTTAAGCAATCCTCTTGCTTCAGCCTCCTGAGTAGCTGAAACTATAGGTGCTTGCCAACATGCTGGACTAGTTTTTCTATCTTTAGTAGAGACAGGGTCTAGAACTTCTGAGCTCGAAGGATCCTCCTGCCTTGGCCTCCCAAAGTGCTGGGATTATAGGTCTGAGTCACTATACCTGCCCCACTTTCTATATGCTCTGGCATCTGAGGTTTTACTGATTCTGGAGGGACTCCCCCTCCCAGGCCTCGTCAGTTCCTGGATATAGCAACTGAGTGATACCCCCACCAGTGTGCCCATCACATGCAAAGCAATCAACCCTGAGCCCTGCCCCAGTCCCTCCTATACATGCCCCTCACCGTCCAGGCCACTATCAACCTGCTCTATTCATTCTCAGGGAAGTGCCAGACAACGCAGGCTGGTCCTTATGCTCCTGAGTCCACCAAAATTATTCAGACTAGTCAATCCTAATGTGCTTACTCAGTCTTGCCTTTCTCACACAAACCATAATAAAGACTCTTGCTGTGTTTCCCTACTTCCTCTCTGCCGGAGTGGCCCTGCATGGCACGTGGCATGCTCCCTCCTTTTGGGAATGTAATAAGTAATAAGCTATCTTTTCAATGGTAGTCATCTCTTGATTTGTTGGTCTCACCATGCCTGAATAATAATAAAACCTACATTTAATCCCCCAAACTGCAAGCCAGGCTACTAAAGGCAGGAGAGGGGAAGCTGGAGAGTAAAGTATTTTTGCAAGGTGGTGGGTGGAGGCAGGAGAAGTGCAGCAGGTTGGCTGCAGGCCAGGGCCATGGGAAGGCTTTATATTCTCTTAAATCATAATAATGCCTATTTCATAGGGATGTAACAGAAGACATGGAATTATATTTTTAAAAAAACAACACAAGACTTAATTAAACGAGATCTTGCTCTGCCAGGAACATGCATGTTCCACCACCCAGCCTTGGCTTGGGTGCATTGTGTGTGGCAGGAATATGGCTGCAGAGGACAGCCTGAAGGCGCCAGCTTGCAAGTGTCAGGGCTGACTGGCAGGGCAGAGGACCCTCGCTGTGCTGCCTTTCTCCCTCCTGCAATAAAAGGGGTTGCTGCAGTTGCTGAGGGACCAGTGAGAAGACAGTTTCTCAAAGGAGCTTTGAAAACTATCACCAGAGAGCATAAAGTATACTTGATCACCGAAATGAATGGAAATAATGTGGTGTACATATATTATTTCCTGAATTTTTTTTTTTACTTTTATAAAAATTGTAGGAAAAGATGTAATATTTACCATCTTCCCTGTTTAGAAGTGTATGGCTCAGTTGTAAGCACATTCACATTGTTGGGCAAACAATCTTTGGAACTTTTTCTTCTTGCAAAACAGAAAATGAACCCATTAACAACTCCCCAGCCCCTCACTAGCTGCTGGTAGCCACCACTTAGGGAGACTTTCCATCTCCTCTATGTCCCTCACATAAGCACATTATTTTCTCTTAGCACATATTTATATTCAGGTAGCGGAGGGCTTGGAGGAGGAAAGGGGGTCTGAGAAGAGGAGAGAGGGGCTCAGTATGGCAAATCTGAATGAAGCTGGTGATGCTACAGTATACTGACAGCCTCAGACCCCACTGGCCTCTCCCTCACTCTGTCCCTCCACACTGATTTACAGGCTGTGCCTCCGACCAACGGGCCCCTGCACCTGCTCCAGGGCCTTTGCACTCACCTTTCTCCTAGCCCAGAATATTCTTCCACAAGCCATCCACATGCCTCCTTCCCTCACTGCCTGCAAGTCTTACTTCAAAAGCCACCTTCTCAGTGGGTCCTTTCCCATTCTCCATAGCGATGGTGTTAATAGCCAGCCTAGCTGAGGGCTGGTTCATGCGTCTGCCCCTATCTTCTTAGCATGTCTTATTAACATGTGTGATGATAGGGATTCCTGTAGGCTTTGTTCACTATTGTATCTCCTACAATAGTTTCTGGAATGTAGTAACCACTCAGTAAACACTTGTTAAATGGGGTTCGGTGCCCGTGAGCCAGCCATATACACCTAAGGTGGCAGGTTCAAACCCAGCCCTGGCCCACCAAATAGCAATGACAGCTGCAACCAAAAAATAGCCAGGTGTTGCAGTGGGCGCCTGTGGTCCCAGCTACTTGGGAGACTTGGTTGAGCCCAGGAGTTGGAGGTTGCCGTGAGCTGTGATGTCACGGCACTCTACCCAGGGGGACAGCTTGAGGCTCTGTCTCAAAAAAAAAACAAAAAAAAAAACAACGCTTATTAAGTGGATCAATTATTTTGCTTTTCTTCCAGTGCCAACTTAAGTGTTCTAAGCTGTCTGTAGTTAACATACTTCATTTTTCTAATAAGAAAAAAAGGTCACTTTCAAAAATGAGTAGCAATTAATCTATGTGTTTCCATTTTACACTATTTCTGTTTAGACTGGAGATGCTTGGATTTGCTGGGCAGGAATGGAAAACAGAGACAGTGAGAGGAAGGAAGCGAGCAAGAGACAGAACCTGCTATTTCAGGCCACATCCTGGACATCTGCCAAGGCCTTTGCTAAATCAAGGGGCTGGAACTTAATATTACTCCTTATCGAGAAAGCCCACTTACTCATTTAAACCTAGGGCTAGACTATTCCAATACCAGCTGCTTCAATTTCTAGTAATTTCCAACATATTTTAATTGTTCAGGTTTCTAATAACATCAGCCACATGTCTTCTCTAGCATGAGGAACATATTTAGTTCAAAAACAGCCAAGATGCAAAACATTTGAAGTACATGGCCAAGCCACGGGGGTGAACCAGCCTCCAGGTTAGCAATTTCCATGTGGGCTTCCCTCTTATTCAGCCAGGAAAAAAGATTCATTTGCCATAAGGGAGGCTCAGTTCAGGTTTCTGGAGATAATCTTTAACAATCAGGTCTAATACAAACCTGTTCTGTGTTAACCTCTTCTGAGTAATATTATCCTGAGGTCTGTAGTATATAGAAGATGATGCCTTGGTTCTTACTTGGATTCAAAGATCGTTTTATTTTTATTTTTATTTTTATTTTTTCTTATTAGAGATGGGGTGGGGGGAGTCCTTGCTTTATTGCCCAGGCTGGGTTCAAACTTCTGGGCTGAATTGGTCTTCCCATGTCAGCTTTCTGAGTAGCTGGGACTACAGGTAAGTGTCATCATGCCAGGTTCAAAGATGATTCCTGAGAAGGACTGTGAGTGTCCCAAGGTCTAATTTTTGCTTTTCTCATACATCATCCCTAGGAGATCTCTTCCATTCCAAAGTTTGAAGATGTCACTCTGCCTCAATTCCACCTATTCAGTCCAGTTCTTTCTTAGGTTCCAAAGTTCATGGGACATCAACTCTTAGATACCCAACACACCTAAAATAGAGCTCAGCACCTTCACCCTGCCAAAGAGCCATTGCTCTGTGTCTCAATAGCCAGTGCCATTGTCCTCCAAGTTACCAGAGCACAACCCTGGAGTCACCTTTGACTCCACACCCCACCTCCAACCATTTATTCTGTCTTAAGAATCTCAAAAATAAATGCCCTTCTCCCTGTCCACATTGCCAATAGTCATGTTTGGCATATGCTCATCACCTACTGGATCAAAGCAATCAACAGCCCCCTGCTCACACAGTCCTCCCTCTGCTGCAATGGGAGTGTCATTCTGTGAAGGACACCAGACTGGATCACTTCCTGGCTCCCTACTCAGCTCAGGAAAAAGTCCAGACTCTCTACCATGATTTAACCAGTAGGACATAGTAAAATCAAATTATTGGGTCACAAAACCTGCACGGAGAAAACAATACAATAAAGATAGAGTGGTTTGTGCATGGTAAGGGCTAGTGTTGTTTGTGACTATTTTTTACGTGTGTGTGTCTTTAGTATTTCTTACCATTTGTGGCCATGAAGACACGTTTGAAAGACACTTTCAGGCCCTGGCACAGCTCTCCAGACTCCTCTTTACTTCTCTCGCTTGCAACACTCCCTAGTCACACAGCTCTCAGCTGCCTCCAGCCATTTGCACATGCTGTCTTCCTTTCCCAAAGTTCTCTGTTGGCTCTGCACCCGTCGAGCCCCATCCAGCTTTTCATGACACCTGCACATGTCACACTCACACTGTTGTGCCATCCCCTGATTTGGGTCTTGCTCTCCTACTTTTGGCTCCATCAGTGCAGGGATTATATCTATCTTTTCACTTGTGTCCCCAACACATAGTGCAGTGCCTGACAGATTGTGTGGACTCAGTGATGTTGTACTGAATGAGAAAAATGAGCCTATTTACTAATTCAAGGGCCATTCACTGAGGATTTCTGGAGTTCCTCTGATGTGCCAAGACATCATTCCTACCTCAAATTCAGAGATACTACACCCTGACCTCTGTAGCTGGAGTGTCTCTCCTGTGAAGAATGGCTCTCAGTCAAGTGCACGAGCAAAGCATACTACAAGGTGATGTGTTTTAGAGAACTGAGGAAGGTTCTTTTGTGCCCTCCAAATAAAAATCAAATAAAACTTCCTTAACCACACACACACCGTCACTCAAATTTCATCACTAGATAATGACCTTTCTGGGTCATGCAGAACTTTAATGTTTTAGAGCAATAAGAAGGTATCATTCCTAAGCCAGACAATAAATAAAGGACTTATCAAGCCCCTGAAACCCAGGGGGGAAGGAGTTACATTAAAAACATAAGTTATTCACACCTCATGATGCATTACTTATTAATCCTTTCCAAAGTAAAATGATGTCAGGCAGAAAGAGGAGGAACTAGATAGTCCTAGCTCCTGAGACTACGAGTTTGGTAGAGAAGAAAGAAGAGCCTGAACATATTTCTTTGTATAGGGTTACAGGGCTCTGGGGTTGGTCAGCTTGAATCCTGCCCACGACCTGACCCTGCCTGCTTGGATAGCCCTGTGCAAGGTGTCTAATCTTCTTGAATCACAGTTGGCTTATCTGTAAGAGATGCAGTAATGGCTCTGGCTGAGCTTGTTGGCAAGATGAAAACAAGCAAACCTTTGAGGCTCACTCCCAGCATAGGTTCTTTGTATTGGTGCCTACAGCTGTGAGGACAGCTGGAGCAGTCCCCAAAATATGGTTATGAGAAGGGAAGGTGGGCTCTAAGAGAGGTGAACCCTGGTGGAGGAAGCAAACAGGCTTAGGCTACTATCACAAAACCTGGAAGAGTTTGGGTCACAGCATCCATTGTGAGAATGCTCATGATTAGGAAAGTAAAGAGGAATTTTTGCAAACCACTAAGTCATACGGCACTTTTGCATTGTTTTACTTTACCTTTATGTACATTGTGAGCTTCTGTGTCCTGCAAACATCCCACCAGCGGTAGAAAGTTTTCTTCAGTGACCATGTCAGTTTGGGGAAATAACTAAAAGGGTGAATAACACCGCCTTCTCGCTCCCTATTAGTCTCCTGTTCTGCTTATCTGATAGGAAAGTGCCTGAGAGCACCGCAGCCCAGCACAGCCTGTTCCCTATTTCCCGATTTGCTGGAAGATGGCAGGAAATGAGAGGGAAGGCGAGGCCAGCTGGGCCCAGGGAAATGGAATACCCGATTCCTTTGTTCAAAATAACTTCAGCTGATACCTTTGAGAAAGCTAATATAAACCATGCGAGGGCATCTATGTGTCTTTCCAAACATTTAATAAAAAACATGCACAAAACAGTCATCGGGTGTTGGAGGAAAGGTGGTTTTGTATTCCCCAGGAAAGTCTGGAATCACATTTTCGGGCAGATTCTATAAGAAATTTGTGAAAATGAGGAAAATGAGGGGGCCACTTGGCTCTTCATATGTTGGGGTGTGACATGTGGGGCTGATTATACTGGAGTGTGGGGGGTGAGTCTTCCCTCTGGCTCACCACAGGGGCAGGGGAGAGGGGTATGTTGGTCAATTTATGGTCAAGGTGGCTAGGTCATGAGACCCAGATATTTGGTCCAAGCCCAATCTAGCTGTTGTTGTGAAGGTACATTTTAGGTGGGATGAACATCTAATTGAGTTAAGCAGATGACTCTTCATGATGCAGGGTAGTCTCATCCAATCACTGGAGGTCTTTAGAGAGAAGGTCCTCTGAGGAAGAAGGAATTCTGGCTGCAGATGTTTTTGAACTTGAACCGCCCCATCCAACCTCCCCTGTGCCTCTAGCCTACAGATTTCAGATGGGCTGGCCCCCAGGCTTTCTCGAGCCAGATCTTTAAAATAAATCTCTCTACATATACATAAGGTCACTACAAAAGTTTTGAGACAGACCGTGTTATGGTCCATTATTTCACTTCCCGGAGACATAGTCAACAGCATCCTGTCTGATTCACTGGTATAAGTTTCTTTCTTTCTTTTTTTTAATAAAATAACTCTATTTTATTTTATTTGTTTATTTTTGAGACAGAGCCTCAAGCTATCTCCCTGGGTAGAGTGCTATGGCATCACAGCTCATAGTAACCTCCAACTTCTGGGCTCAAGTGAGTCTCCTGCCTCCGCCTCCCAAGTAGCTGGGACCACAGGGGCCCCTCACAACGCCCGGCTATTTTTTGTTGCAGCCATCACTGTTGTTTGGAGGGCCCAGGCTGGATACGAACCTGCCAGCTCAGGTGTATGTGGCTGGCACCTTAGCCACTTGAGCCACAGGCGCTAAGTTTAATTCATCTATGGGTGTTGTTGGGAGGGCTTCATTTGTTTCCACCCACACAGATTTTACATTTCTTGATTTATCTTAAAACTTTCATGGTGACCTGCGTGTGTCAGGGTTGTGTGTGTGTACACATGTTCTATTAGTTCTCTCTCTCTGGAGAACCATACTTCCGGGGTGAAACCACCCCCTGAGGTATGAAGCATGTGGCCAAGGGGAGGAAGGGACCAGAGGAGTTAGAATGATGAGTATAGGTCTCCTGGGGTCTGTTGGTGAGGTGGGGGGGTTAGCTCCCCACCAACATCTGGGCGCTAGGTTCAGAAGAGGCTCTTGTGTCCTCACCAAGCTAAGCAAAGGGAGGGAAAGCTGGCTCTGAATCACGCATTCTTAGCAAAATCAAGACTCCATGGTCCTTTGTAGGCACTGGGAAGAAGCAGGCAAAGCTGACTCTGCCTCCCTAGGGCCTACAGTCTGGGGGGAAGTGACAACAGACTAATAAACAAGAATATGAAGAATGAAGTAGAAGGGTAGAGTTTAATGGGTTGTCTATCTTTAGGGCCTTTTGTAGGGGCAGGTACTGTGTTAGGACAATGGGGAAAACATAACCCCTTTTTCAAGGAGGTGTGCACTAAAAAAATCCCAAACTCCTTGCTGACTGAAACGACTCCCTCTTGCCCCAGGGGACACCAGAGAAACCGTAAAGCTAAGTTCCCAGCTAGGATGCCATGGGATGTCTGATGACACACCTCATTATACCCCCTCTGTTGCTAACTGCCATCAGGTTTTTTCTTTGAGGGCTAAATCAAAATCAATCTCCTTATCTATTTTTCACTATTTGCAGTTCCAGCACTTTTTTGTGATAAGGGACCACTAACCATGGAGTGGTTTTAACCAGTCTATGGAGCACACGCAGAGAAAGTTTCCACATCCTTTGCTTCACTTCCAACTCCAGATGGCTGCCATTTTCTGAACACGGATCCGTGAAGGGCTGGGAAGCTCAATTGCGCATGTGCGTGTTTCTCCTTTGATAAATATCCACGACTCCTCCTAAAGCGTGTTAAATATGTATATTTGGCTACCCTGCTTAGCATAAATTCTTGTTTCCTTTGTCCGTCCCTTGAAGCAAGTGTTCTTGGCTTCTGGCCAGGGCTGTTTCCTAGTGAGTTGGAATGGCCCCCCCAGGCTGTAACTCTTCATGAGAAATAAAGGACTCCTTTCCAAATGTATGAACCTCATCATTTTCTTCAGTTAACAGAGGTCTTCTGGGGGAGGCTGGCAAGTGAATAGGCAGTTAAAACATAAGCTTTGTACAAGAGTTATGTAGTGTCCTTTGAGGCTGCCAAGCTCTTGGGCACTGAGGAAATTATTCCCGGAGGAAGTATTTGTCCTTTGAGCTTCTGAGCGAGCAGCTATGCCCTTCCTCCTCAGGCCTTCTCCTTAGGGGCTTAGGCACCTGTGAAGCCCCCCCTGAGCTCTCAGGTGGCTCTCTTGGATGCAGCATGATTCCACTCCTATGAGGTACCTCAATGAGTTCATCAGGCAGGAAACGCAAATCAAAACCACAATGAGGTATCACCTGACAGCTCCCTGAGCACTGCTGCTTGAAGTCTTTGCTATTGAGTTAATCAGACCAGAGGGAGCTTCCTTCCTTAATTCAGCTCCAGGTAGTTCTCCGTGATCAGTCTAAGATGCAAGTAACATCTCCGTCCTCCCAGGCAGAGATGCCCCAGTCAGTCAAGGGGGTAGGGAAGGGAGAAGGCCTAAAGCTTTGCTTCAGACAGGAAGGAAAAACAGGCTGGGGTTTCCTACTGCAGAAACCAGGCCATGGAGATATCATGGTCTCGCAGGTCTAGACAGACTCTAGAAATCAGTGCAGGGGAGGAGCCTGGGGCTGCCTCAGCGGCAGTAGGGGTTGGGAGCTTAAAGGAAAGCCCTTTCCCTGGCTAAGGCCTGCATGAAAGTGAAGACTGCACACACTGAGCAGAGACCCATAGCCCTTCTCTGTCCTGAGAAACTGTTCCTGAGAGGGAAGGCCTGATCACAGCAGCAGCGGCAGCGTTTGTCATTGTGTGTCTTTCACTTTGCTCAAATGCCTGATGGAAATGTCCTTTTCATTGCTAGAGATACAGTCACACCTCTCTCTTGTGTTTCCCCCCATCTCAGTGGAGGAAGCCCAGCTGGAAACGTGAAGGATTAGAAACAACTACAAATGAAATGAGTATTGCACCACAGCTAGTGCTGAGCTGCAAGGGGGCCAAGAGGTGGCATTGTGAACACACGAGACGAATATTTTATCTGTGGATTACACCTTATTTGAGGGGAAGAATCACATCTTTCTATTTCTTTTATATTCCCACTACTGAGGTTAGTAGAAAGATTTATGTGTGAGTGAACACAGTCCGTATTTATTAGATTCAAATACACCATGGTAAGCTCTTAATTTTCCACATCAATGGCGGGAGTCTTTGGTGAGCAGCAGCAGCAGCAGCAGTAGTAATAATAATGACAATGAAATGAATAATAACTGCTCCTTAAAGACTTACAGGTGAAGACCTGAAACTATGAAACGTCTAAAAGACAGCATAGGAGAAAAGCTTCCTGACATTGGATTTCGCATTGATTTCTTGGATATGACACAAATAGCACAGGCAACAAAAGCAAAAGTGAACAAATGGGACCACTGCACACTGTAAGACTTCTGTACAGCAAAGAAAACAATCAATAGTGTGAAAAGGAAACCTATGGAATGGGAGAAAATATCTGCGGACCTTATTTCAATTAGGGGGCCAATATCCAGAAGACATAAAGAAATCTTACTACTTGACAATGACAAAAAAGTCAAATAACCCGATTTTAAAATGGGCTAAAGACTTGAACAGACATTTTAATGGAGAAGATATACAAATGGGAAATTAGCACTGAAAGATGATCACATCACTAATCCAGGAAATGCAGGCCCGTGTGGTGGCTCACGCCTGTAATCCTAGCACTCTGGGAGGCTGAGGAGGCTGGATTGTCTGAGCCAACAGTTTGAACATCAGCCTGAGCCAAAGCGAGACCCCACCTCTAAAAATAGCCAGGTGTTGTGGCAGGTGCTTGTAGTCCCCGTTAGCTGGGAGGCTGAGGCAAGAGAATCACTTGAGCCCAAGAGTTTGAGGTTGCTGTGAGCTAGGATGCTATGGCACTTTACTGAGGGTGACACAGTGAGACTCTATCTCAAAAAAAAAAAAAAAATCCAAAACCATAATGAGATGTCACCTGACACCTCTTAGAACTACCACTTCAAAAACAACAGTCATAAAATCACAAAGTGTTAGGGGGGATGTGGAGAAATCGGGACCCTTGTGCACTGTTGGTGGGAATGTAAAACAGCGTAGCCATTATGAAAAACAGTATGGGTGGCGCCTATAGCTGAGTCCGCGAGGGCTCTGGCCACATACACCTAGGGTGGTGGGTTCTAACCTGGCCCAGCTCTGCTAAGGAACAATGGCAACTCCAACCAAAAAATAGCTGGGCATTGTGGCTGGTGCCTGTAGTTCCAGCTAGTTGGGAGGCTGAGGCAAGAGAATTGCTTAAGCCCAAGAGTTAGAGGTTGCTGTGAGCTGTGAGGTCACAACACTCTACCCAGGGCGACAGCTTGAGACTCTGTCTCAACAAACAAACAGAAAAAAACAGTATGGAGGTTCCTCAAAAACTTAAAAATAGGATTACCATATGATCCAGCAATTCTAAGTATAAACCCAAAAGGTCTTGAACAGGTATCTGTACACCCATGCTCAATACCAGCATTATTCAGCAGAGTTAAAAAGAACCCATCTGTCCAGTGATGGATGAATGGATAAACAAAATGTAATATATTATACAAGAGAATTTTATTCAGCCGTAAAAAGAGAAAGTTCTGACATATGTGGCAACATGAATGAACCTTGGGGACATTATGCCGAGTGAAACAAACTAGTCACAAAAAGTAAAAAGGCTGTATGATTCCACTTACATGTGCACCTGGATTAGTCAAATTCATAGAAAAAGTAGAAAGGTGGTTGTCAGAGGCTGGGAGAAGGAGAGAATGGGGAATCACTATTTAATTGCTATATAGTTAGTTTTACAAAACAAAAAAAAGAGCTTTAGAGATGGGTTGCACAACAATGTGACTGTACTTAATGTCACTGAACTCCCCACTTGAAAATGATCACAACGGTGAATTTTAGGTTATGTATTTTTGTTTGGTTTTGTTTTACCACAACTAAAGATTTAAAAATGTAAAAGTTTTGAAGAAAGAGGCAACTACTGTTTCTGGTCACTATATGTGTTGGGAGCAGGACTAAGCTTCCTACCTATGTTATTTCATGTAACCATGATGACTACCATACATCCTTCCAAGGGACTATTAGTAAACCCATTTTGCAGAAGAAGTAACTAACACTTAAAGGACAAGTAATATGCCCAAGGTCACATACCAGTAGACTGAAGCTTAAGCAGATGGTTTTAATGTGCTCTAAATTGCATAGCTAATAGGGGCTGATCTGGTATTAGACCTCACTTCAAGCCCATTCTAGTAACTACCATGTCATACTGTGGGGCAGTCAGAGGGGCGGGGCTGGGGTGATCTTTTCTGATCTGCGCATTGCACTAAGGCATCTCTTTCTCCCATTGAGGTGTGCTGAGTACTGGGCTGGGGCAACTGGCTACAAGTTTAGTTATTTGGTGATGGTGATGGTTCTTGTGTACCCTTGGGGGTATACATTTCTAAGTCAGTGCAGAAGTCCTAGGGTGAGAGGTTGGTGACTGAGGGGCCCAGTTTCCAGAAGAAATGAATCAGAGGTTCCTATGGCACCAATGTCTAGGAGACCTGTGTTTTGAGTTACTGAAGAGAAGGTGAAGGAAAGTAGCATTCACATAAGATCCGGTGTTAGAGGTGTTATTCATCTCTTTTAATCATCAGAAAAAGAGTTAGGAGTTGGGGTTCTATTCGCCAAGCAATGGATGAGGAAACTGAGGCTCACAGCAGTTCAGAAACTTGTCTCAGATACCATGGCTGGTGCCCAGCAGCCCTGGGACCAACACCCCAGGTAGTTTGGAATGCTGCCCACTGGCTCTGCACATCCGTGGACAGACCTGCACGAGGACCAACAAGCACAGCTGTCTACACCCTCCTCCCAACTCAGCCTCCCTCTGTCCTAGAGGTCTCTTCCGTATCATCATCTCCTCTCACCCTAGCCCCGCCATCTCCTCCCCACCCCTGGACTGGGTGTCTTGCTTCTTGCCTAGCAGAGCTGGTGAAAGAAACAAGCATAGAGATGCCCCAGGCTGCCCCTAAACCCTCCGTGCTAACTGCACCTGCCCTCTTTCCAAGCCTGAGGCTACCCCCTCCCTGCAACAGGACTCTGCTCCAGCACACCTCCTTCCTGTCCCTGTACCAAGCCCTTCCCTTCACTGACCCTCCACTCCATCAGCGCAACAGTGGACAGCAGCAGCTTACATTTGGGAAAGTCCTCCCTGATCTCACAGCGTCCACTGCCCAC
Source organism: Galagoides demidoff (assembly GCA_963574575.1). Lineage (NCBI taxonomy): Eukaryota > Metazoa > Chordata > Mammalia > Primates > Galagidae > Galagoides > Galagoides demidoff. The sequence continues at coordinate 31,515 of CAUYQV010084802.1, read as the reverse complement.
GGCTCAGGGAAGCTCCTTGAGAGAGTTGTCTTCGGTCCTGGTTTCCTCGTCCCTTCTTCCACTCTGTTTCAGCTCCCATCATGTTCTCATCCCCACCATTTCAGCAAATCTGCTGCGTTGCTTGGTGTCACCCCACGACCTCTACGGAGGGCATCACTAGCACAATGCACACCAGGCAGATCAACCTCTCCTCTGCACGGCACAATTGCATTCAGTAATAACCTTTGTTTTCTCCATTCATTCTCTAGTTTTAAAATAATTAACGATGAAAAAGAATGAATTTCCATTTCACAACTATTCAAATTCAGTATATTGCATGATTAAAATGTGCCTGGATCCAATCAAAACATTACACCTTGCAGTCTGCACGCTATTGTACTGTTCTAAATTTTGAAGCCAATGAAGATGCCAGCTGGTCACTCAAAATGACAGAGTGGAAGTAACTCGAGTTCTGTTTCTTTGTTTTGACAATCTCTGTGCTGCCATTGTCCATGTCAAATCCGTTTAAATGCAGAAATATGGTCCCAAGGGGATATTCCCAGTTTGACCTAAGCTCAAGCCATTCGGACTATTCTGAGTGACTGTAGGGGCCAACCCTGCCGCTGGGTGTGTGGAGGCGGGGACTGCATGCTGGCTGTTCTCTGGAGGACACAGTGTTTGTTCAGGGAAAGCATCACAAATGTGCTCCTTTGAAGCCATCACATGTATTATTTAGACTCAAGCACAACTGCAGCAATGTTTGGAACTTAGACCAACTAAAGATTTTTTTTCACTGATGTTACTCAGAATTGGCACTGCATGGTGATAATAAGAAGTCAGTTAATCACTAGTTTAAAATTCTCTCCAGAAAACACATCTACTTTTTGACTACTGCTGGTCAAGGCCTCCTGCTCTACCCTCCACATCACCAAATGCAGTGGTTGGTCACTTTTCAGCTGTCATTTTTAACGGACCCCGTCATAGTATTGTACACAACTGCTCAATCCCCTCTTCCCCAAAAGCGTTCTTCACGTGGCCCTGGTCCCCCCAGTGCCTCTGGGTTTTTCTTGCACTTTGTGAGCTGCCCCTGCTCAGTCTTCATGTCAACTCCTCCTCTTTTTCTCGGCCATGCTTCCTTAGATCTCTCACTCCATAGGTGACCTCCTAACATCCTGAGACTTAATCACTGGCAATTTTCCAGAGAATATCATCTCCAGACATTTAAGGACATCGGTGTGCTGACCATTTCTGGAATTTATTTCTCTTCTTGAGACTGAACTCTGATACTTGCATTTGACAAACGTATCCTTGACACCTTTGCCCAGGCACATCTCTGGCATCTCAAACTCGCTCCTCATCTGTCCAAACCCAGCTATGCTCCCAGCCTTCCCTCTGCAGAAAGCAGCTCTAATTTTCTAATACCGAGGCCCAAGTTCTTGCAGTAATCTTTACTGCCTCTTCCTCTTATATATAGTAGCCAACCTCTAACCCATTATCAAATCCTGTTCATTTTACCTTTAAAACATATCCAGAACCACGGGACTGATTCTCATGCCCTACCCCATTCAAGCCACAAATCTTGGTTGGACTATTACGGTAGCCTCCTGTCCTTACTCCTGCCCCTCTCTGTGGAAACCAGGGTTGTCTTTTTAAAATGTAAGGGAGATCACTTATTTCATTTTTTTTTTTCTGTTTTGTGAGACAGAGTCTCACTCGGTCACTCTGGGTAGAGTGCTATGGCGTCACAGCTCACAGCAACCTCAGACTCTTGGGCTTAAGCCATCTTCTTGCCTCAGCCTCTCAAGTAGCGGGCATTATAGGCACCTGTTGCAATGCCAGCTAATTTTTCTATTTTTAGAGGTCTCGTTCTTGCTGAGGTTGGTCTTGAACTCATGAGCTCAAGCAATCCAGCTGCCTTGGCTTCCCAGAGTTTTAGTATTACAGGTGTGAGCCACCACACCCAGTGTACTTAGTCCTTTGTTTAAAACTCTCTTGTCATCTCACCCAGAAACATTTTAGTATCTTTTCCAAAACCTTTAAGGTCCAACACGATCCAGCACAACCCAACCCCCCAACCACTATTTACTCTTATCTCCCACCATTCTACAGCCCCTCATTCTGTAGCCGTGCCGCTTCCTTACTCAGAATTCCCAATCACACTCTTAGTTCAGGACTTTGCACCCGCTGTTCCCTCTGCATGGAGCTCTCCTCCCTTGGATACCTACAGGCTCACTCCACCATTTCCCCACCCTGCCTGAGCTTCAGCGTTCAAACTCTGAACAACACTCACTCATCCAGCAATTTTTAACTGGCACATTCAACCAGGTTTTTATTATTTACACATATATTTAGCCGTCCAACCAGTGTTTATTGCACTAAACACTGCATTTTAGATGCTGGGGATGCAGTGGTGAGCAAAATCGTTAAAGTCCTTGCCTTCACCAAAGTGACAGGGAGAGAGATAAAAAATATTAACAGATAAAATAAAGAAACATGAGAATGACAGTCAGGTGGCAGTGAGCAATATAAAGAAAAATGAAATAGGAGCTGGGGGCTGATGAAGGGCCTGGACCTTCTCTGGACAGCCGTGGGGGTCAGATGGCTGTAGTGGGAGAGGCTGCAGTGATGGCTTTGCAATGGAAGGCCGCAGGTGTCAGGAAATGGGTCAAGGTCTCATGTTCCACCTTTCTTAATGTTTAGTTGGCATTAATAAGAGTATCTTGGCTCGGCGCCTGTGGCTCAAGAGGCTAAGGCGCCAGCCACATACACCTAAGGTGGCGAGTTCGAATTCCCAGCCCGGGCCTGCCAAACAACAATGATGGCTGCAACCAAAAAGTGGCCAGGCGTTGTGGCGGGCGCCTGTAGTCCCAGCTACTTGGGAGGCTGAGGCAGGAGACTCGCTTGAGCCCAGGAGTTGGAGGTTGCTATGAGCTGTGATGCCACTGCACTCTACCCAGGGGGATAGCATGAGGCTCTGTCTCAAAAAAAAAATAAATAAATAATAAGAGTATCTTCTATGTCTTTTGTAAATGGGAAAATGTTGGACGAGACAGAGAATCACACTGATACAGGACAAGTGACATCCCAGCCAGCTCATGGAGCTGGCGGGCACAGACCAGCTGCCTCCACCTTGGCAACATTGGTGCAGTGGCAGCAAGCAGAAGAACCAGCAGGCTGGAGGGTGGGCTGGGGCTCCCCATTTCCTAGGCCTGGGACTATAAGGGATTGTAGCCATTAATTTGCAACCCAGACAGATGTCCCAGACAGGCTAAATGTAACATGTTGTTCTATCCAGACAGACAGACAGACCTCACAGACGCGCTAAATGTAACATGTTGTTCCAGACAGACAGAAGTCACAGACAGGCTAAATGTAACTTTTAAGGGCCCATGTGACTGTATAGACCCCTAGACAAAGAGCCTACAGCAGACAGACAGACAGACAGAGAGGGAGAGAGAGCACTTTTCTCTCCTGATTCAAGTTTTCTCTCTCTGCCAGGAGCTCTGGCACTTCTGTATTCTTGTCTGTAAATAAATCCTGTCTTACCACTGATCTGTGGTCCGCGGATTCATTCTTCGAATCACCGAGACCAAGAACCTACTGAAGAGCAAAATTCCAGTATCAACATGGTAAAAAAAAAAAAAAAATCCTTAGTAAATAGACTTCAATCATTGTGACTGCTATGGCCTGAATGTTTGTGACACCCCAAGGAAATCATAATCCTGAGGTGACAGTATTAGGAGGAGAAGATTTGGGGAAGTGATTAGGTCATGAATATGTATGATTAGAGCTCCCATAAGATGAGACCCAGAGAGCTCGTTTTCACCCCCGCCCTCCAGCATACGGGATGCAGCCAGAAGGCCCCATCATGAACCAGGAAGTGCACCCTCACCTAGAACCACAACTGCTGTGCCCTGATCTTGGACTTCCACCCTCCAGAACCATGAGCAATCAGTTTCTGCTATTTACAAGCCAACCTGTCTAAGGTATTCTGTTACAGCAGCCAAGGAAAACTGAGACAGTGCCTAAATATGTGTGATTTTTTCTTTAAATAAATGTTTTTATCTTTAAGTTCAAATATAGAAAGCACTCTTTGGAGACAGACTTTTTCTAATTCTGAGAACAAAACTGCTCTGACCGAGGAGACACAGGACTGGATGACTAAATGACTAATCTCAGCATGCCTACTTCTAAACGCAAACACTATCCTGTGCCCTCACAGCCCGGGGACAGTCTCACATCTCACCTGAGCTGTCCTCACAGCTTGGTACTGCTTTTCGGTAAAGGCAGTCACCAGATAGAACGTGGGCAAAATGGCGAAGCCCAAGAAAGACCGTACCTGGGGCCATGTGGAGGCCCCAGTGGCCCATGTGCAAAGAGAGGGAGGGTGTTGGGAGGGATTTGTTTTGGGAAATCCAAAAAAATTGCTAATGGCTTTGGATTCAACCTCCAGGTTCACCCCCTTTGGGTAGATGTCTTGTTTACCCCAGCCCTCAACATCATCTTCTTTCTTTAAACTCCCAGGCCCTCTCTGTCCACCACTCACCTGGCACTGTGTTTATCACTTCAGTAACACCCGAAGGTGCCTATTTCCCATCTCAGTTGTCCTGCATGAATGTAGAGCAGAGTCTTTCAAACTTCCCTCAGGATCACCTGGGGTCAGGTTATAATACAGGGTCTAGGTCAGTACCTTTGGGGGGAAGCCACACCCCTGGGTGAAGCCAAGGCTGCCCAGATGGCCCATGCTCTCTGAATAAAGTGAAGTTTATGGCTTATAGACAGACAGAGCTAGCCTCAAATTCTGCTCTGCCTTTAACTAATTCTGTAGCTTCGAGATCATTAAGCCTCAGTGTTTTGTTTTGTTTTGTTTTGTTTTACTTAAAATGGGCAAAAGTACATTTTAAGTTTGAGTATGAAGTCTGACAATTAAGTCAGAACTCATCCTAGACAAAATGCTGAATACCTCATTGCTGAGTATCACTGCAGAGATACAATACTCCCTTTGGGAAGCTATGTACCAATGCCAGCATCTGTACCAATGCCAATACCCTCAGAGCTATTGTCTTATTACCCTTGATGTCCTAAATGTTATCAAAATATCTTCCTTTCACTATTTCCTTTATCTTAGGGTAAGGAAAAAAGTCATTAGAGGCCATATTTGGTGAGTAGAAAGGGTTTCCAATGCAGTTATTTGTTTATTGCCTAAAAACTCTCTCACAGACAGTGCTGTGTGGGCCGGTGCATTGTCATGATGCAAGAGCCACATCTTTCTCATGCTACAATTTTCAGTTAAGACTTTCCTGTTTCTCTATCTATAGTCTGCTATGCTTCTCACAGTCAGGCAACAATTTTGACGCACAATTTGACAAATTTTTGTAATGTTTTCGTCAGTTCTGTGCACAGTGGCAAGTTTACAAACTTAATTGTCAGGCCTCATATAATGAATTTTATCCCCACCTATAGAACTTCTAGTTCACGAGTTCTCCACAGGTTTTTTGCCTCCTTTTGTCATGCTTATACTGGAAGCTGGTCTGCTATTGCCAGACTGTGTGCCCATAACTTGTTGGGCAGAACAGATAATATAAGAGGTATACATGTTTTGGACACTGTGTGGTATATAGTAAATAGCTGCAATTGCTATGAATATTTTTATTATTCTTGCTCAAAAATTTCCCAAACCCATGTGATTAACATAAAAGAACTACTTCAGTAATCTGTACCACTATTAATTTCCAGAGCTAAACTCAAAAGGACTGTGTGTGCCGCCTTTGAGAATTAAGCAGATGTCTGCCACAATCTGTTTTCATTCTGAAGAGCACAAGCTAAACACCAGACTCTTCATTCCCTGCTTATACCCCAGCCCTGAGTCGATCTGTCAAGACCCTCCACTGAGAAGAACAAATTATAATGATCTTTGTACGAGGCAGTTTGAACTTGCCTTCCTATTGCTTATAAACTAAGTTGCAACCCAAACTGCTGAGAAATCTCTGCATGTCAGATATTTTTCTCCTAATTGATAAGAAAGTGCTCAAAAATAGAACTGTCATCTGACAAATCCTGGAACTAATTGCCTTACACATAGCAGGCTGCTCAAAGTGACCGGCATTCTCCCCTCCACTGGTGGTTCCCAAGGAAACGAGGTTAATGCATTCATGACTAACGTTCCCCTTGTCAATCGCAGTTCACTGCAGTAGGCATAGAGCATGGGAGGAAAGTGCTGAGAACGTGGTTTCATGCTTTTCCCTCTTTCTGCTTGAAGTGCAAAAGTCTCAACCAAAGATTAAACAAATGCCCAGCCAACCATCAAAAATTAATCAGCATCTACACTTTTCCTATACTTTTAAATGCTTGCTTGAGTATTACTGATATCAAAACCACGGCATTCAAAATCTTGAACCACAAGTTTCACAGTTAACCCATTAATTCATGAGTGGGTAAAACTTTCTTTGGGTATATATTTGATAACTTCTTAATTTTCTTCTATGAACGTGTCTTATTTTTAAAAACCATTATGATAATTCCAGTTACTCAGGAGGCTGAAGTGGGAGGACTGCTTGAGACCAGGAGTTTGAGACCATCTCGGGGGAACATAATAAGATGCCATCTCAAAAAAATTCTGAAATATTTCAACCTATAGTAAATCACAGAGATTATTAAAGTGAGCATGTATATACAATGTTTAGGTCTTGTTCCATGTTTATAATGTGAAATAATAATAACAATAACAACAGCAAAATTCTGAAATTCATCATCTCTTCCTCCAATTTAGTCCTTTTAGACTTCCAAATTCTGATTAAGGTGGCAATACCGTAACTGAGACAATCAACGTGAAAACTTGAGATTATCTATTCTTTAATCCACAAATACAACTGATGGCACCTTCAGCAAGTTTCCAAAAAAAAAAAAAAAAAAGATTCTGTTTGGGGGATTTCCATTATCATTCTTTTTCCTGTCCTAGTCCTAGGTTAGCTGTTTTAGTCCTTAGAAAACATCATTCCAATGTCTCATTGTAGCCTGAGAAATCAGCTGTTAGTCTTCTTATAAATCCTTTGTGTTTAATCTGGTTTCCCACCCCCCACATCCCCCAGATAATTTACAAAATTTACTTCTGGTATACTATTATTTCTTTAAGTTATGTTCAAATACAAATGTATTTTAATTTTATTTTTGGGTGCCATTAAAGAAATATTTTATTTTGTCTATATCGTTGTGGATGCTAGTATACTTGGTCTAGTAATACAAAACTATCATGTGATCATTTCCATTTAAAAAGTCTTAGGCTAAACTCTGGAGAATTTTCTTATGCAAATTCTTCTGTGTGAGCTGGATCATAAATACATCAATAAAATCTATTTCCAGGAAGAATAGACTGTCTATTTTATCAGCCAGGATGACTCTTATAGAAAAGGTCCTGTCAAGCAGAGCTGGTAGAGGCATCTCAGGTTCTTCTCTGATTAACAAGAAGATTTTGGGAAAAGGAATGATCACTGTTTATTATAAAAAATATTTCAAAGGGTACAGATGAACAGCCAGGTGAAAGAGATGTGTAGCATGGTATAGGAGGAGGAGTGTAGAGCTTCTGTACGCTCTCTAGGTGTGCTTTTCCCTCGAAACCTCCACATATTCACTTACCCAGAAGCTCTGGGCATTTTTAAAATATACTATCTGATTTTGTTGAAATTTGTCCATAATTTCTAGAAATTCTGAAACATAATATTATTAAATTTTGCTTCTCTCTTTTTCTTCCTTTTGCCACTGTAATTGCATATTTGAGGAAAGCTCTCAGTTTATTCTCTGTAGCTTCAAACTTTTCTTATTTTCTATTTATCTATCAGTTATGCATTCTAAAGGATTTCTTCAAAATTTTTCTTCCAGTTTACAAAGTCTTTCTTTTGCTGAATCAATCCCACTATTGTCTGCTCATGGAGTTTTAGTTATTGCATTTCTTCATTCACATGTTGCTGGCAAAAAGCTTTAAAAAAAATCTTGGAATTTACAATAGTGGCATATTTTACATGCTAATGAGACAACTCCTGGTGGGTCCCTAGATAGCCGGTCACACAAAAAAACCAATCATGTGATTATAGAGTTGGAATTTCCAGCCACCTGACCTCCAGAAAGTGAAAGGTGTTGGAGATTGAGTTCATTCATGGAGCTATTGTTTCAACAAATCATGCCTACACAATGAATCCCAATAAAAACTCTGGACGCTGAGGCTCAGGGAGCTTCCTTGTTGGTGAATACGTCAACATGCTAGGACAGTGATGTGGCCTGATTCTCTGAGAGGGCACAGAAGCCATGTATTTCTTAGAACTTACTCTGTGAATCTTCCCTTTCTCTTGTTCATCTTCTTTGTATCCTTTATTTAAAAAACTATAATCATAAGTATAGTACTTACCAAAATTCTACAAGTTTTTCTAGTGAATCATTGAATCTGAAGGGATTATGGGAAGCTATGAATTTATAGATAGTTGGTCAGAAGTGTGAGTGGTCTGGAAACACTTCAGGTGCAGCTGGCATGTGAAGTAAAGGCATTCTTGTTGGGCATGGTGCCCTTTCACTTGTGGGTATCATCCTAACTCTTAGTGCCAGGAGTGCATTGCAGTATGCATGGCTAGGTTAAAAAGAGAATGGAAGCCCTTGGCTCGGCACCTGTGGCTCAAGTGGCTAAGGCGCCAACCACATACACCTAAGGTGGCAGATTCAAATCCAGCCCAGGCCCGCCAAAACAACAATCACGGCTGCAACCAAAAAATAGCAGGGCACCGTGGTGGGGACCTATGGTCCCAGCTACTTGGGAGGCTGAGGTAGGAGACTCACTTGAGCCCAGGAGTTGGAGATTGCTGTGAGCTGTGATGCAGTGGCACTCTACCCAGGGGGATAGCTTGAGGCTCTGTCTCCAAAAAAAAAAAAGAGAATGGAAGCCCAACCTTTCCATTTACTATGTATGAGACTTTGAGAAAAATCACAAAAGCCTCTCCACAAGACTCACTCTCCTTATTTTAAAAATGACAATATTAGCTAGATGCAGTGGATTATACCTATAATCCTAGCACTTTAGGAGGTCAAAGCAGGAGGATCACTTGAGGTCAGGAGTTTGAGATAAGCCTGAGCAAGAGTGAAATCCTGTCTCTAATAAAAATAGAAAAATTAGCTGGGCCTGGTAGCATACATCTGAAGTCCCAGCTACTTAGCAGACTATGGCAGGAGGATAGCTTGAACCCAGGAGTTTGAGGTTACAGTGCACTATGCTAATGCCATTGCACTTCAGCCTGGGCAGAAAATGAGACCATATCACAAATAAATAAATAAATAAATAAAATTAGCAACACTTGCTACATTAAATGCATGGAGAAAAAAGGAGATAATGCAGTGTCTGGTGAATGCTATCAGGTTCTGCTCAAATATCACCATATCTAGAAAGCCTATACTCTTGTTAATCAGAAAATATTATTCCATTTTCTTTTCAATGAATTCTTTCTATCCCTTACTGTTTTATTTTTCTTTTAGGACTTATCACCACTCTATTAGTCTACCTTTCCCATGATAATGCATTGTAACAAATCACCCCTCAAAGTTGGTTGTGTCTAGTAGCAATCCTCTGTTCTCATGCTATGAATCTGTAGACCTACTGGATTGGCTGATCCAGGCTCAGTTTAGCTGAATGGTTCTTCTTTTCTCTTCAGGTCTGCTGGGCTTGTCTCTAGGCTGTGTGTTGGGTCCAAGCTGGCTTCACAGGTGTCTCATTATTCTGGGACCAAATACTACCCAGGGCATGTTTTCAAGGCAACAGTAGTACAACCAAACTAACAACAAACCAAGCCAACCAAACCCTTCAAGCACGTTCAAGCCTCTGCTCACATTATGCTTACAAATATACTAGAGGCCAAACAGAATCATACAGTCGCGTCCAATCCCAAGGGGCAGGGAAATGGTCCCTAGCTCCTGGTGGATAAACTTCACTGTCATATGGCAAAGTGCGATGCACAATTCCAATAGGAGCAGGGTGTAAAAAACTGAGAAAAATCTATCATACAGCTTAACAGATTATATTTTTATGTATTTTTATCTGGAGTACAGCTGCTGCCACTGTAATGTAACCATGGGAGGAGGGACATTAGTTGTTGTGTACATAGGTTCATTCTCAGCCCTTCCACAGGTTCTGTCAGTTGACTGAATGAACAAATGAGTCAAGTGAGTAGTAGCAATAGTAGCTGGACCCTTAACCATTCTACTAGACAGCTTCCAATAAGCTGTGAAAGGGGCAAGAAGAGGAGAGAAGTAGACAGATGGGACTTCTTGATGCCAAAAGGAAGGGCACGGCAACAGGTGTGGGCCAATTACCTGCTTCAATCACAAACCCACAGGAGGACAATGAAGTCACAAGTTGTAAACCTGGCCATTGTTTATCCATGTGGGTAACTTTGCATTAATCTTAAAAGCAAGATTCTAAAGCCAGAGCCAGGGTGGTGCCTGTGGCTCAAAAGGGTAGGGCGCTGGTCCCATATGCTGGGTGGTGGTGGTTTCAAACCCAGCCCCACCAAAAACCCGCAAAAAAAAAAAAAAAAAAAAAAAAAAAAATTCTAAAGCCAGAGCCAAAATGAAACTACCATAGACAGCTGGTAAAACAATATTTCAGCATCTCAATTCCTCTGTTATTTCAACCATTCATTGTGAGAAATGAATGAATGAATGAATGATTGATGAATGAATGAACCAAGTTATCTTTACTAAGGTAATGCTCATAAGCTGGCTGACAGCAGAATTAACCAGTTTCAAGTCAGTATGTAGCATTCTATACCTGGAATTGGAAATAGTGAGTCAAGCCTACTTTTGTGTAATTCTTTGGTTTTCCTCAAGTAATGACACCATGAATGGAGAGAGTCCTAAAAATACAAATTCTCTGAAATTTAGCAAATGGAGGGACAATGAAAAGTCTAATAATAAACTGGAGGCAGCCGAAATACCACATAATTAGCACACTTGAACCAAAGGCAGAAGAAAAACATGTAATTAAATATGAATACTTTAGGAAGAAATAAAAATGGTCCCATAATGGGTAAATCAACCAGAATGAGAAAGGTTATAAAAAGCAACCTCTGGTTGATTTCCTCAATAAGAAGATGATACGGGACCACTTAGAAAATGCTGGAAGGAAAGGAGGAAAATACGCCACTAATACGGAAATGTGGAGATGATACAACATCTGAAGAGCAAGTGGTTTCTTCTCTAGCAGGACCCAGAAGGCTAAGTTCTCTTATGGGTGGTAAGAACAAATAAATAAAAATGTGTAAAATTCTGTTTCCATCCATTCATTAAATCCTTACTATGCACAAAGCTCAAAGTTAGCAGTTCTTTTGGACAGAGCATAGACTAAAAGGTAAAGGCCTTGGTCCCTACACTGCTACACTCAAGAGTCTCAGGGGAATACCCTTCTAGAGCAGAAGTCTTCTAGTTATTTACATCACTGGAAATTTAGCATTGTCTGTGCTTTTGCTGAGTTAGGAGTTCACCACTAGGTCTGATCAAAGGACCGTAAAATTGTTCCTCATGAGAGACCTCTGCCCATCTTGCATTTCAGTCTACAGTTTCTCCTCAAGTCCTTTCTTCAAATTTAGTGTTAGACTCCACTTAGGTACAGATCCGCCTTGATTTAAATTACATGGATTGTAACATTTGAGGCTTTGGCAGCCAGAGGAAGTGAATACTTTGAACTCTGTTCATCTCAAGAATCCATTCTGGAAATCAAGGTAGAAAGGATCACTGAGTCCAGGGTTTGAAGACCAGCCTGGGCAACATAGCAAGACCCACCTGTACATAAATAAATAAATACAATCTACTAGCTCATAAATTCTGCTTCAATTCCTCTAGCCTTCATGTCTTCTTCTTCTTTTTTTTTTTTCATGGAGAAAATGTAGTATCTAAACGAACTGCTGGAACAAGGAGCCTGTTAGTGGCAGAATCAGCCCTGAGAGCTCACAGGACACCTGTGGTGGCCCAGGGGACCCGCTGTCTCACAGGAGTGTGTCTGCCTCCATGTCAGGCCCTGGCAGGCTGCAGATAAGTGTCCTCAGAAAGGATTTGCCTTTGGGTAGAAGATTCCCAGGGCAGGAGAGAGTCCCAAGTCCCCTCAGCAAGGGCCTCTAAGGCAGCCCCTTTCTCTGCCCCAATTTGTTATGCTTCGCTAGGCCTTTCTATCTCTAGTAGATGTGTGTAAAAAGGGATCATGCCATGTTCCCTCCAAATCTTTTAAAACCTTCCCAGGCTCCCCATCAAATATGGAATAAAACCTTGGTGCCTGAGACCTTTCCCTCTGGTCAAGCTCTCCCCCCTCAGCCAATGGACCCCTGTGGTTCCTGGAACAGCCAGAGTGTGTCTACCCCAGGGCCTTTGCACTGTGGTCCCTTGCCCAGAATATCCTTCTCCATACCATGCCCTGGCAGCCTTTCACCTCATCCACAGCTGTGTTCTGGTGGATGAACACCTCATCCTGGCTCAAACAGCACCTCAAGCTCTCTGTCCCTCTACCCTGTTCATCTCCAAAGCACCTTCCTCTGCTTAAGGCCATATGGTGTACTCACCTGCTCTTTGGCTGCTCTCTGTCCATGAGCGCTTGGGGGTGGGGCAAGGGGCAGGGGGTAGCTTGGGCTTTTCTCACCTATGGCCCCTCCCTAATGCTTAGAACAGCTCCTGGATGGAAGCAGGTGAGTTATAAATACCCACTGACAGGCTACGTGCACAGGGCTTCCCAGGGGACAGCACAGTAAATCTCCCCAAAAATGTTTAACAAAGGCATCTGCAGAATCTGCTGACTCAGCTAAAGGCAGGCATCACACAGTCATCCTCAACACCGTGTTAGAAATGTCCGTGTTAGTTCAATGACATTAATAGCAGGGGTAACAATTGCTACCTTTTGTTGAAGCCTTATTATGGTCCAGGCACCATGAATGACATTTGTGCTGAATTTGCTTCTCACAGACCCCTTTCAAAGGAGCAGGCTGTCTCTGTGGCAGGTGACACTGAAACCCAGCAGTGCCCAGGGACCTGCCACAGAGGCAGAACTTGACTGTCCAAGCTGGTCCATGGGGAGCGGAAAGTGAGCCACCAGGTGGTCTGTGGCTGCGAGGGGCACTACAGCAACTTGTAAATCCTGGGTTGGCAGAGACATTCCTGACATCTGACGTTTCTACAGTTTCTGTACGGAAACATGAACATGTAATTACTCACTTCCTCCTCTCTCTGTGGAAGCAGCCCCAGAGGAGAGGTGGCTGGTGTTCCAGAGGCCGCAGGACTCAGGCAGTCACGATGGTTAAACCAGTTAAGGCAGAGAGTAACTCAGCACTCCTCAGCCCCAACTGCATGACAACATAAAAAATGCAGCTGCCTGGGCCCCATTCTGGACACTCTGTGCTGTCCCATGGTAGTGCCCAGGAGTCTGCATTTTCTTAAAAGCTCAACTATTGATTCCAATGTGCAGAGGGCTCAGGAACCCGGAACGGGTGGGAAGGTGTTAAGGTCAGAACCAGGCTGAGGAGAGTGAGATGTGTTACTTTCTACCCAAAGCCAAGATCAGAGTTCTTCATTTTTCCTATTACCTCCTGCTCCAGTAGTGCTTGGTATTGTCAATGACCTTGTCTTTTTTCTTAAAAAAAAAAAAAAATTGGTATTCTATTCATCAAGGATTTTTGCACACTAATTTTGATTTTAGAAAACATTTACTGCTAAAATGTTATTTATCCTTTTTTTTTTTTTTTTTTTTTTGAGATAGAGTCTCACTTTGTCGCCCTTGATGGACTATCATGGCATCATAGCTTGCAGCAACCTCAAACTCCTGGGCTTGAGTGATTCTCTTGCTTCAGCCTCCTGAGTATCTGGGACTACAGGTGCCTTCTACAATGTCTGGCTCTTTTTTAGAGATGGGGTCTTACTCTGGCTCAGGCCGGTCTCAAACCTGTGAGCTCAGGCAATCCATCTCCCTCAGACTCCCTGAGTGTTAGGATTATAGGCGTGAGCCACCACACCTGACCTATTTATCTTCATTATTGAGGTTTTTGGCGCCACCCTCAATGTTTGCCTGAAACAAGCAGCTTATTAACCTCACCCTCTTCCAGGACCTGGGAGGGACTAGATCCTGTGGGGACTGCCAACCAGCTTTGCATTCAGGATCTACGATGTGTGTGTGGCCGTGGGGGTGCCTAGTGAGTGGGGGAGAGGGCAGAGGCCTGGCAGAGAAGTAATGGAAGTTTTCTGATCTCCTTGCCTCAGCAGGCAATGAAGTAGAGATCATGGCTGAAATGGCATCTGATCTCCATCAGCAAAACCTACCTTGGGCCCTAAGGGAGTGGTATGTCCTGTATGTGGTATGTCTTAGTGGTATGTCCAGCCAGGATTTTTCCCTGAAGCTTCTGACTCCTAGCACCTTCCTGGTGGACAGCCTCCCTTGGGTATCTAAACGTGTCTCAAACTTGTTCCAAAAAGGCCTCTTGGTTCCCAATCCCTCCCTGCCCAGAGCAAAGCAACCGTAACCAGCATCTGTTCATCTCAGACTTCACATCTTAGTACCAACTCTGCTGCCATCCTCTCTGCTGCTGTGCCTCGTGGCACCTCCCAGGACCAGCGATCTGGTCAGCTACAACATGCCCAGAAGTGTTTTCTCTCCCTCTTCACTGCCACCTTCCAGTCATCTCTTCCCTGGATCCCAGGCTACCACTGTCAGCACCTTCCCCCCTCCACCCAGCCCTCCACTGCCACCCAAGTATCATTCAGAACCCAAGTCTGAGCATGCTATTCTGGCTAGAGATTCCAATCAAACTGAAACAAAACAAACACCTTCTGATAGCTTTTCATGATGAATAAATACACATTCTTTGCCATAACCTTGAAATCCTGCCTGATCAACCCTCTCAGGACCTCCAGCCTCATTTCGTACCATCTCCTCTTATTCACCATCCTCAGCCACACTGGTTTTCTTGTTTCTGTAACAAACCAAGTTGGCTTCCGCCCCAGGGCCTTTGCACTTACAGCTCCCTCTGTCTGAAAAGCTTCCCCCATACTGAAACTTCACATGGTGGCCCCATTATTTAGATTTTAATTGAAATGTCATCTCATTAGAAAGTATATCCCTGACCACCCCACTATTCACTCATAATCCTGTCTCTCCGATTGCTTTCCTTATAATATTTATCACTCCCTTAGATCATTTTGGTCTACTAATATTCATTCTGTTGGAGTTTTCTTCTCCACTAAAATGTAGGATTCGTGAAAACAAGGACATCAGCTATATGGTTCATGCTGTGTCTCTATGGCCTACCACAGAGCTAGGCTCATAATAGGAGTTCAATAAATATCTACTTAATAAATAAATTAGTAACAGAACTTTCCTTTGAAAATTCCCAGAACTTGGCTCGGCACCTGTGGCTCAAGTGGCTAAGCCACATACACCTAAGGTGGTGGGTTTGAATCCAGCCTGGCCCACCAAACAACAATGACGGCTGCAACCAAAATAGTCAGGCATTGTGGCGGGCACCTGTGATCCCATCTACTTGGGAGGCTGTGGCAGGAGAATCGCTTGAGCCCAGGAGTTGGAGGTTGCTATGAGCTGTGATGCCACGCACTCTACCCAGGGGGATAGCTTGAGGCTCTGTCTCAAAAAAAAAAGAGAAAAGAAAAGAAAATTCCCAGAACCTATAGGCTAACAGGATAAATTTTATGATTCACATCAAAGAACCAAAGATTTACTGCTAAGAAAATCTCAAGCACCATAGTGTATGGAGTTACCATTCTTCACGGAAACCTCCAAGTACCATCAGTAGACTTGAAAGACAAATTCCTTCCAAGTGGTTTATCTCTTTCCAAGAGGCAGAATAATGGACCCTGATTAGTATCCAGGTTCTAATCCTTGGAACCTGTTACTATGTTAGGTTATATGACAAAGGAGAATTAAGGTTGCGAATGGAATCAAGGATACTAATCAGTCGACCTAAATATAGAAGGATTATCCTGGATTATGTGAGTGGGTTCAGTGTAATCACTAGGGTCTTACATATGAAGAAAAAGGCAGCAGAATGATTGTCAGAGTGGTGTAGTATGAGAGACACCTGAGCAGCTGTTGCTGGCTTTAGAGATGGAAGGTGCCACTGGCCAAGGAATGAGGGAGAGGCAAGAAGGCAGATTCTCCCCTCATCTCCAGAAAGGAGAACAGCCTCGTAGCACCTCAATGTTGGCTGAATGAGATCCATGGCAAACTTTTGACATCCAGAGCCATGGTGCATATTTGCGGGAGGGTTTTAAGAGTCAGAGTCTTGCTTTGTTGCCTAGGTTGGAGTGCAGTGGTGCAATCATAGCTCACTGCAACCTTGAACTCCTGCCTTGACTCTCCTGCCTCAGCCTCTCAAGTAGCAATGATTGCAGGTGAGTGTCACCATGCCCAGCTAATTTTTTTAAAAAATTAAAACATATTTTGTAGTGACAGGTTGTCACTATGTTGCCCAGGCTGGTCTTGAACTCCTGGCCTCCCATGCTTCTATCCCCTGTCTTGCAAAATGCTGGGATTACAAGTGTGAGCCACCTTACACCTGGCCTTATTTGCATGACTTTAAGTCACTAAATTTGTGGTAATTTGTGACATCAGCAATAGGAAACCAACAGATGGTCCTTCAGCAGAATGTGTTTAGTGGGGTCCCCTACTCCTGTTTCTGTCTATAAGGAAAGACACCCGTGAGGAATGAGGACAGGCAGCAGGTCTGCTGGACCTCAGAGCCCTGGAGACCAGGCCTGAGACTGTGGCCGTGCCACAAACGGGGCCTGTGGTCAGAATGGCCAGGGGAAGGGTGCACTGTCACTGACAGCCTGGCACTGCTGGGGACCTGGCTAGCCTTTTACCCTTTTCCACTCAGGGCGCACTCGACAACTGTCTTTTCACCCACTCATTCATTGATCATTTATAGACACTTTTGGGGATCCAATAATGTTCCAGACACTTTTTTCTGGGCAGTGGTGAAAGTGATGCCAAAGATCGGGTTATGGACCATGTCTGAATGTGAGATTTGGCAATAATAACCATAGTGACAGTGATGGGGGCCATTTATTAAGAATTTATTACGTGCCAGGATCCATGCTGGATATCTGAAAAATATTTTCCCTAATCTATACAAGGAAGACAGCTTTAGCCCACTCTCCAGATTCTCAGAGAATCTGACCTGCCACTGGCCACAGAGAGGGGGTGCAGGAGAATGGGATGAGGCTTACGTTTCTCTTGCCTGAAATCTTGTGCTCTTTCTGTGACACTGTACTACCTTTCTTTTGGTGGGAACTTCCAGTAAGGACCAGAAAACCTGCTGGACAAATATAGCCGTAACACTATATGCAGACTTTCAAGATAGAAAATGTTTCTATCGTTTTAGTAAATCACATGCCCTGTGCTTTAGCAGCGTTACCTGTAACGCTCACACAGCCTGTGTGGGAGGTATCCTTGTCTCCATGTTACAGATGAGGGCACAGAGGATCCCAGAGTCACACAGCTAGTAAATGTCAGAGCCGGGATTACTGAGCTCCAAATCCCATGTTTGGTCTACAAGGCAGGCTGGCTCATGACACAGCCCTTTGTATCTATTCTGCATTTTTAAATACCGCCTCTGCTCTGTCACCCACTCCCCTGTCCCCTGTGTAAGGGTCATGTGCTCAGGGAGGAGGGATGCCTTGCCCAGCATCGCCTGATTGGTTGGCATAAGAGTTAGCAGTACCCCTGGGCTTTCTGGTCCTGCTTCCCACCCACTTGCCTGCATTCTGGAGACAACACCGGGCTAGGGGGTTGGGGAAGCAGGAGGAGCACCTGAGGCCTTTGGGACAACACCGTAGAAGCAGCAGGAAATAACTCCATCAGCAGCCAGGCTTTGGCCAAGGGGCCACAGTGGGGGTGACAGGAGCACAGTCACCCTGGGGTTTCTGTGGAGTCCCCTCTGCCTTGCCCACCTGCAGCAAGGCTCGGGATCCCAGCTCTGCAGGGGGCAGAGGTTCCACATAAATGGGAGGGAATGAGTGACTCCATCTTTCTCCTGAGTGGACCTAGGCTCTGTCAGAACAGGTCCCCTAATATGGTGCCCTTTGCTTGGGGAAGGAGGAAAGAAAATAGAAGCAAGCCCCACATTTTGCTAGTGGAATTTCTGGGAAATGGCTTCCCAGTGGGCTTAGCAGATTATCCGAAGACTCATTTTTATTTTCCACAGGAATAATGGTGTTATTAGTGCTGTGATTCTGACTGCGAGTGTCTCAGAGAAGTTGTGGACATGACTGCCTTGGGCCAACAGGCTGAAGCCTTCTCCTCTGGGGTCTCTCTTCAACCTGCTACCCAGAGACTTGAATTTGGTGCAGATACACCTGGATATTCAGGCAGTGGGCTGAGCCCCAGTTTGGGGGCATAGGACCCAGCTCTGGTCCATGAGATGGGAGGGGTCCCGGCTGGGGTGTTCATGGGAGATTTTGCTCCTGTGTGAAGATTGAAAGTGGGGGAGGGAGGAACAAGGGTCTCACACTCAGAAGGTTGCAAGGCCAAAGACCGAAGGCAGCGGCTCTGCAGGCGTGTATGAACTGCTAGTCCAGCCCTGGATTTTCAGGACTACCTGAGTCCAGCCCTGCAGCTTTTGCTCCCTGAGTCCCTAGAATCCCCTCCTAATACTCTCTAGTCCTCTTTACTGCTAAAGTCACCTTTGGCTTTGTTTTCTCTTCCTTGAAGCCAAACTTAACAAACAGGCTGGCACCCAGCTGTAAAGGCTGAGACATCACCTGCTGGCCTCAATTAGTTTCACTGTCCTCACTGACATCATGGACAGGAGGATGAGGGGCCCCTATGTTGTTCAGCCCTATACCCCTGGTCAGTGCATGAAGGAGCTGAGCTCAGGGAGGAGGCAGCCTTGCTCAGCATTACTTGATTGGTTGGCGTAAGAGCCAGCCGTGAGACCTACACTTCTCAGGGCAGGGACTACCTGAGCCCAGCCCTGCAGTTCATCCCGTTAGCCTTGTTCCTCCACCGACCACAGCACAGCCTGTGGGGATAAGGTGGCCTCTGAGTCCCTGCCTGCCCGAGCCAATGCCTCCTGCCCCTCCCTCAGCACCTGCATGCTGCACAGGATCACATCTCAGAGAGGAGACAGGTAATTTGTCTCCAGCGGTGGGGATCTTTAGTTTGAAAAGATGCAAATGCCAAGTTCTGGATGAAAAGGAAGAACTTTCCAGAGGCTGAATTTCATTTGTTTAGAATCCCCTCCTAATACTCTTTAGTCCTCACTACCGGGGCCCTGCTGTTCCACCCATTCAGGGCGGCTTCTCAAGCTAGGATTCTTTCTGCTTGGATGTCAAGAAGATGGGACCAGCTAGGGCTTTTCAAGCACAAATTTGGCAGCTGTTTTGGAGAGACTAAGGGATTCAGCAACCTGGCTCTCTCCCTCTTTGGTTACTCAAAGCAGAAGCAATACTGTGGGGTGTGGGCTTGGGCCTGTCATTCCCATGAGCCTTCTCAGTTACTCTCACAGTCATACCTTGGATTAGAAAGGGTTAACTTTCTTTCTCTGAACAACTGAGTAAAGAAGGCTCAGACAGCAGAACCAACTCCCCCTGCAAAGCCTTATGTGCTGGCTAAAATGGGGGGGGGGGTGCGTAACACAACATCTGCTGAGAACTGAGTTCTCTTGTCTGGGTCCAGGCAACAACTGCTTACATAGGACCTTAGGTTGAAAGGAAATCACAATGCCATTCTTCCACTTTTGTTACATACAAAATACTAATTCCCACATGCAACTAGAAGCTCCAAAATTCTTGAGAAGGATGAGAGGTAGGGAACCTACCAAATCTTTCATTGTAAAATACAAGGCTTCTTGAAGGGCATGTTCGTTTCTCAGGGAAACCTGCTGTAACAGGTTTCCACAAACTGGGTATCTTCAAACAACAGAAATTTAGACTCTCACAGTCTGGAGACTAGAAGTTTGAAATCAAGGTGTTGGAAAGGTTTGTTCCAGTCTCCAGAACTGTAAGAAACAAATTTTCTTTGTGTGTAAGCACCTCCTGCCCCCAGCCAGTCTGGTGATTTGTATAACAGCTGGAATGGGCTAAGACTGTCTCTCAGGCAGTGACAATTGTCAGGTGGCGGCTGGGTTGGAATAGGCACAAGGCTCACTCATGCACATGTCTGGCACTTGGAGTGGGAAAACTCCAACAGCTGGAGGTCCTGGGGCTCCTGTGTATGTGACTGTCCAGTGTCTTAGCTCTCCAGATCCCTTACTTGGTGGCCTAGTGCTGCCATGGTGGGTGTCCCTGGAGAGTAGGCGTCAAGCAGACTCTATGCTCCTTCTCCTGACTGGCTCAGAGTCCCATGCAGCATTATTTCCATCACATTCTGTGGCTGAGGCAGACACAAAGGTCCACCCAGCTATGAGGGGAGAGGGACCCAGACTCTACTTATTGATTTGAGATGTGTCAAAGGATCTGCAGACATGTTTTATGCCGTCCACAATATTCATTCTACATTTGTGTGTGTTAAATATTTTGCAAAATAACAGACCCACACACAAAATTTATAAAATGCTATTTGGGAAGTCCCTTTACTTTGTAAATTAATTTCAAGTTAAAGTAATGTATAAGTTTTGCATGCAATTTGGAGGAAAAAGTGGAACAAAGTAAGGGAAGAAAGGAGGGAGGAAAAGGGAGAGAGAGGGACTAGAAAAGAATATCCTTCCAGCATTATGTAGAAAATAAACGTTGATGTCAAGAATCTGGGGAAACCCAAATTCCGTTTTATTACACCTTGTAGCCTTTAATTTTAATGCTCTTTGTAGATTCATTTTTCAGGTCTGGGGTCTGTAAATGTTGGCCTACATATACATGCAGTTGCCTTGCAGGGGTGGGGGATGAAGATTTAGGGTTTTCTTAGCCATGTAGAGAGAAGCAACCTGGGAAAGCAGGAAAAGTGACAGGGAGAGGAGTAAGGGACTCTGCCATTTCAAGACCACCTCAGCACTTCCCTTGAGGACAGTGAGAAGACCACTGGTTTACCCACCAGATGTTTCCTGTGGGTCTCCCAGCCATGAGTCATGAGTTGCCCTCTCAGTTCCCTTGAGGCTGGGTGTGGCAACTTATTTGCACTGGCCGGGGAACTGAGGGGTGCACTTCTGGGCTGATGTTGAAGGCCAGAGTAAGCCACTCTCTTCCTTCTCCTCTTCTGACACTTGGAGGTGGCACCTCCTGGTCTGGGTCCCTCATTCATTCTTACACAAAAGAGAAGAGCTGGTAGAGTCCATGGTGGACATGGAGCACACACTATAATAACCCTTTGGCACTCCATGGGGCTGTCACTGCCACATAACCTCACCCCTCCTGACTGCTATAGGAGGTGTGGGTGGACATGGGGTTTGGGCACATGAGCCTTCACTAAGATACATAGACAGATTAATGTCTCCAACAAGCTACAGAAAATATTTATGAGGCTTTAATGAAGAGGGGAGTGCAGCTAGCACTGTGCCAGGCACATAGTAGGAGTTCAGTAGCACTCATTTTCTGACCCACGCAGGGCCTTCGAGTCCTCGTTTTCTCTATCATTAAGAGGAGGACATGCAGCTGGAGTGGATGGCCTCTGTCTTAGTCAGTTTGTGCTGCTATAACAAAGTAGCATGGACTGGGAGCTCCTAAACAATAGCAATCTATTTCTCATGTTCCTGGAGGCTGGAAGTCTGAGACCAGGGTACCAGAATGGTCAGGTTCTGGCTGCAGATGGCCACTTTTTTTTGCATTGTCATGTGGCAGAAAGAGAGCTCTCTGGGGTTCTTTTTTTTATAAGGGCACTAATCCAATTTGTGAAGGCTTCACCCTCACGACCTAATCACCCCCAAGACCCCACCTCCTAAGCCATCACCTTGAGGGATAGGTTTCAATAATATGAATTTGGAGAGACACCAACTTTCAGTCTGTGTCAGTCTGTACCTGTTCTCATTCCATGGTAGATGTAAAACTTTTATACACAACCATGGAGCTGAGGCCTGGAGCTTCCGCACTTGCCTTGACAATGATGGATTATTTGAAGAAGGATGCTGAGTGCCCAACTGTGCCTTCTTCCTTCTTGAAGGAGAGGTGGGGTTATTTCTCTGCCCTGAGAGTAATTTATTATGTCCATAAAACACTTGGCAGCCTTTTGCAAATAAATAAGCGCTCAAAGTTATTGGATGTCCCCATGAGGCTTCTTGGATATACACCAGCAAGGTGGCCGGCAGACCTCGAGGAAAACCACAGATGTGCATTTTGTTGGCTTCTGATCAGCCATTGCCAACATTGGCTGTTCATTTTTTACTTGCTTATGTGATCAGGTCTGCCTGGCTGACCGCATTTCAAGGCTTCCTTCTTAGTGAAAGCCTCCGGATTAACCCTCACTTCTCCCTTTAACGTCATCATAATGTTTTGTTCCACATCAAGGACTGTTTGGCATGCAAATATTTGCACCCCACCTCCCACAGCAAAATTTCCTCCCCTACCCAATTCCTTCAAAGACCAGAGAATGACTGAGCATCCGCTCTGCAAGGGTCTGACCGGCAGGGATGCATTACGCATGGGGCTGGCTCACATGTGGTTGGAGGGAAACAAGCTTTTCATAGACAAACACTGGGAGGTGATGAGGCTGGTGAGGGCAGAGGAAATAATATCTGCAGTGCAGGGACCACAGCCAGTGGTGCTGGTCAGGGGAGGCCTCCCTAACCTCTCCCTGGAGTTTCTGGCTTATATCTCCAACTGTTAATAACACACTAATTACTATTAGCCCTTGTAATCAAAATCAAACATATATCAAACACCTACTCTGTGCATGTCCTCAAGGCATGTCACGTTATTATTCCCATTTTATGCATGAGGGTGCTGAAGTGCAGAGATGTTAAATACTTGATCAAGGTCACATGGCTAAGAAGTGTCAGAACCTATATTTGAACTCTGAACTCTGACACTGAGCCTGGGCTCTTAACTACCCTCCATCCTATGGCTCTTGGCACCTCATATTAAAATATCTACAGCTGAGCTCTGTCCCTCTTTCTGTTTCTGTGACGTCGCATCTTCACCTGCCCAGGCACTAGGCTCAGCATCTGGAGTCACCGGGACTCTTCCTTTGCCTTTTCATCCTCTCGATTGCTAAGTGGACGTTTCCTCTGAAAAGTCTTCTAGATCATGATAGAAGCTCTTAAATGATCATTGTCAGGCTTGCTTTCCACCAACTGGTCCCACAAAAGCTACACAACATTCACTTCCCACCTCCCTGGCCCTGGCATTCCTCCCTGGATCATACCCCTTATGGCTTCCTGATGGAAGTCACGATTGCTCAGTAAAGATTCCACCTGAGCCCTCTGTTCTGGGCTGTACTCATGCCCACTGGGACTTATCGTGGGCACCCGAAACTCAAAGAGCCCACTGCTCTGGCTGCTGCAGGCTCCCTGCCCCACCCTCTCTCCTCCTTTCCTTTTGCAGCAGAACCCCAAAGTCTCAGCTGGATGTAAGACAACATTTCCCAACTTCCCTGCAGCCAGGTATGGCCCCGGGGATAAGTCTTTGCTAAAAGTATGTGAGTGACTTATGGTCACAACCTGAAACAGGAGAGGTATGCTTTCCTTCTCTTTCACTGGGGCACGTGGCCTTGGTGGCCAGCCATGGGCTTGGACCAACAGGTGGCAAAACAAGGAAGTGGAAGCTGCTGGCTCCCCCTTACTACCGAGCCACCGTGTCCCTTGTATACTGCTCACACTTTCTTGTCTAGGTGGAAATAACAAGCTTCTCTTTTGTCTAGGTCACTTTGTGCGTGTGTGGATGCATGTTTCATTTCAGTCTTTGTTTAAATAAATGAATCTGTATCCCAATCATACCTCTCTCCCTTCCCTCCCCCAACCCCCTCTTTCTGGTTAATAACACCCTGCACCCCAACTGCGTAACCCAGAAAGCTCGGCCCACCACTGATTCTTCCTCTCCCTCCCTCCCATCAGTGCTGGTGGCTCCACTTCCACCTCGATGACATGTTACTCCTTAGGCCTGGCCTTCCTTTCCACCTTTGCTGCCTGGTCCTTATGCAACCTTTGTTTCACACCAGGATGCTGAGTCATTGGGTCCTCTTCAGTTCCTGCTCCCCAGGTGGGGGCTCAAACCCGAGAGAGAGTATTATTACTGATTTAATAAGACTTAAAGAGACCCGGCAGCCAGTGCCATGTCTGGTCTTATCTGTATCCAACACACTACTGTAAAAAGCATTTCTGAGCCCAGTGGCAAAATGTGAAAACTGGCTGATTATTAGACGAAATTATGGAATCATTGTTCATTTTTAAGGTGTAATAATGAGATTGTGCTGTGTTTAAAGAGAGTATTTTTCTCTTAGAGTTACATCCTGAACTCCTGACAAGTGAAATGATTTGATGTCTAGGGATTGATATAATTAAAATAACCCTGCTAGGGGCGGGGAGAAAGAGAAGAATAGAAATGAGAGGAGATGGCCATGTACTGGGAACTGCTGAACCTGGATGACAGGTGTGAGGAGTTTGGTTACACTGTTCTACTTTTGTGTGTGTTTTAACATTTCCATGATATTAAAAAACAAACAAACAAAAAAACTCCTAAAACCTAAATATGCAAGGTACTCTGGATGAACCCTATTGCCTTCAAGGTCAAGTACTTGAGGCACAAGGTTAGGCCTGCCCCCTCCCCCCAACCCCCATCAGGATCTCCAGCCTAGTCAGGTCCTCTGCTAGGGCCAAGTGTGCTCTCTCACAGCCCTGAGCTTTGCAGACATCCTCATGCCTACTGAAAATGCGCTGCCCCCCACCCCTGCCCCAGCACAGAGGGAAGGGGTCTCCTCCCCACCTGTCCTAGGTGTACTGCGAAGGCCCTTATAACAGAAGACAGGGTAACAAGGGGATAGCGCACAAATGTGTTTAATGTAAGTTTTACGTGGCACTAGAGCCTTCACAAGGAAACGGTCAAACTGTATTTGTATGCTAGGTTTGATGAAGAGTGGGCAGTCGTGGAGAAATAGGAATGGACAAAGTGGTCTGACCTAACGGTAATAAACTAGGGGAGATGAGCGAGCTTATGTGTCCAGCTTTCTCTCTGCGTCCCTGTGTCTCCAGAGATAAGTATGTTCTTTGGCTCCACATAAAGGGAGGGTAACACTTACAAGAGGGTCTTATGCCTGCTTCTGGGGGGCACGAGATCTTTTTGTTTCTGCCGTTTTCTCAAATGCCAAGCAAGGTGCCCTCTTTTGTGGTTGCAGGTCCTGAACCCCATCTATCCTGGCAATGCTTAGGGCCCCATCAAAGACAGCCCTGCACACAGCTCGGAATCCGTTTGCTTTTCTTCTGTCCTTCTCTCTACAGTCTGAGCTCCTTGGGGCTGGCAAGTGGACCTCTGAATATTGTCTTCAGAGGGCCGGCACTATCCTGGTCCGCAGTAGGTGTTCAGTAAATGAGCAGAATGACTTTAGGAGGAAAAGGCTGAGGCAAGTAACAGGTGCTCCTATGGCACTGACATATAGGCACGTGCTATGGCTGACTCCGCAGAGGGGGAGGGCAGTGCAGGTGCAGGGGGCACTTCCTGGATGTAATCACTTTTGATCATCCCTGGGGGGGCGGGGTTCCAACCTGCAGATAGCATTTCAAAAAACATGCCAACCTTGGCAGCCACATTTCTTTAAAAGTGCACAGAACAGATAAGAAAATATCTCTGCCGAGAACTGATCTTTCCCAAAGAAAAACTGGAAGCCACTCCTCCTTCTAGGAGCCCCCAGCAACCCCTCCACCCCCGTGGACAGGTGGGCGCCTCCACTCTGTTCTGTCAGCAGAAGAAAATTTCTGAGCAGCGAGGCCTTTCTCTCTGGGAGTCTGAACTATAAATATCTGTGGAGACAGATTTCTCCATAGGGAACAAAAACAGAGGAATTTGTAATAACAAATAAGGAAGCACCTCATATCTCTTCAGTGAACAGGCTTCCAATTCGCCTGCCTTGCCTTTGGGCTGCACAGCGCAGTCTGTTTACACTTTCTTATAAATCCTTTCCCCCTGCACAGCTCTTTCCACGCATTGCCATTTCCCTTTGCTTGTTCATGAGGGAAATGGTGCCCAGAGGAAGCCATTCTATTAGTATCCTGCCCTGATGAAAATGAAAGAGGAAAAAAAAAAAAAAAAGCCCATGCAATACACCGGTCCCGTCTCAGTCTGTTTTCTGACTTGAACCTTAAGGAAGAGGAAACAATATGGCATTAGATGAGGCAAGAAAAACGTGTTTACTGAATGCAGGTCAGTGGTCAGCGGTCACCGGGGAGGGCCCTCCTGGTGGTCTGTCAGGTTCTGGGATGCAGGCAGGATGGGGACCTGTGGGGTCCATCCTTGCAGCTTACGCAGCGTGGGAATTCAGACATTGGCCAGTGTCGCCACCGCAATGCACTCCAACCAACCCAAATATCTTGAGTGATTTGGAAATAAGTCATAGGGAAAAAAGCAAAATACAAACCAGGCTAAACTTCCAGGGGCTAGCCTGGTTTTCAGTCTTTCACTACCACCAGTTCCTTTCTCAAGGAACTCACAAATGTTGGGTGAAGGAATAAGTAGATAATGGAGTCAATGTCTTATAAAAGGGAAAAAAATCATCCACCAACCAGCCAACCTTCCCTTGGGTCACCCAGTCTGTTGTTTAAATTGGTAATCACCTAACAAGTAACTCTGTCCCTAAATTGGCGGGGCCACAGCCAATGGCACACACAGCAGAATGGGGGAGGGGAAGGGACTGTTATTTATTGGAAATATGTGGCACCGTTTATAAATGTTTCTTTCATAAAGTATTTTTCATTATTCCCATTTCACAGATGAGCACATAGAGGCTGAGGCTGGCTACTTGTGCAGGTTCACACAGAGAGAAGGGCAGAGGCACTGGAGGATCTGAATCCAGCTTTGAGTGCAAAGCCCAGCTCTTTCTAGAATGCCATGACTTTTTGAGCTGGCTCCAGCTGGACAAAACTGACATAAACTTGGCTGGAATGTGCTGCTGCCAGAATCCAATAATGAGTTACACACGTAATGATAGCCTTTCTCTAATGTGCACAAAAAGTTAATTGAGGGAATTTTCTTAATTTCATGTTTTTTCTCCTATTACTTTTTTCTTAAGCTTTGGTGCCTGCCACCCCTTATCTGATTGTGACACCAGCAGTCCTAAAAGGAATGAAAAATTAGGAAAAGATAATTAACAGCCATTCACGCTCCATTTAGTGGGTTTTCTTTGATTGTGGAATGAATGCTCCCAATTTTGATTTCATATTGAATTTGAGTTCTAAGAGCCTCAGGGGCTCACAAAGGAGCTACATGTACAAGTTCATTTAAAAAGGTGCTTGGACAGGGTGTTCTGAGGAGGCCATCCATCTGAGTGAGATCATCAGGATGAACCCAGCTCCAAATTAGCAAGGGCACACTAGGGGTGTTGAAATTAATTTCCTATTCAGAAGTAGCTGGTCATGTTCCTTCCTCACCTTCGGCAAGTAGCCTTTCTGGGCTGGTTTCTATTAGGGACAGAAACAGTCCTTAGACACTCAATAAATCACTGATTTCCCAGATACGACATACCCCTTTTAATAAAGGAGAGAAATTAGGCCCCCATCGCAAAGCCATAAAACAATATTATTATACTACAATTATTTAAAAGCCAGGTCCCCCTGGGAAGAAACCCCCAGGACAACATAGAAAGAAAAACAGCTTTGAAAAGTACCGGATTTGAGGCTCTGCAGTCCTGCTGAGAGGCCAATTTCTTCCTTCCTGGAGCCATGTATTCAGTTACCCTTTATTTACTTATCCACCCTGCACGTAGCCCTACTCTGGGCTGTGCAGGAGGCACTTAACTCAGCCCCTTTATGAATGGAGAAGTAGGATGAATGGAGTAGGATCATAGGGGTCTGGGAGATCTGAGTCTGCAGGGAGACTGGAGTAGTAAATAGAATTTATATAACACAGTGTCTCACCTGCTTTGCTGGATGTGGAGAGGGTGCTGGGTGGGAGGTGTGGGGGAGGGATCTTGCTACTCAGGTGAGTAGGAAATGGCAAGATGGCAGAAGGTGGGGTGTGAATAGGGACCTGAAAGGGTAGATAGAAGATGTTCCACATGTGAAGGAAACATCAGGTAAGTGACCATCCTGGGCTTCAGCTCCAGGAAGCTGGCTGGAGGCCAGGCAGTTTCCTAGGAAGCAGGCAGTGCCAATCTAAGGGGAGTCTTGGAATTTCCCCAGCTCTGAGCCAGCCCAGGGAATCCAGCTCCTCTCTCCACAGCCTGAGACTTGATGAAGAGACCAAGACGATGTCAGTATCAACCTGTGTGGGTATGGTTAGACTGTTTAACTTGCTCATCAAGATGGGTATTGATGAGCAAACTTTCACTTTCCACCCCTATCTGCTGTGGTGGGGCACCTTTCTTCACCCTCTGTGTTATTTGTCCTTTATGTTGCAAGGGAACATTAGTAGACATGAGCAAGCAGTGGCTGAAACATACGCCAGAGATCTGCTTTGAGAAGATGTGCTCTGGGTAGCTGTGACGCTCAGAGTGTGCCCCCCAAGTCCACCCCACCACACACAGATGAGACAGATCCAAACCTCTACATGACCTGAAGTCAGGACCTTAACCTTGCTGTCCTAAGGCCTAAACAAGAATCTCACATCTGAGCCCATCCTAGATCATCTGACTTGCAGACCTGCTCATGGGAATAAATGTTGGCTGTTGTAAGCCACTATGTTCTAGGCTTGTTTGTTACACAGCATTGTTATGGCAATTGCTGACTGATATTAACAATATGGCGACAGACTCTCAGTGGGGCTGTTGGTTGAGAAAGGCCTGAAATCAAACTAGGTATGTCAGGCCTACCTCATGCTGCAACATATTCCATTGTCCCCTTTCTGCTGGGCCCAGGGCAGCAGGCTAACCGTATAGAGTGATGTACTGTGATGTGTGTTGCACTCTGCAGTTCAAATTGTCTTTCATGTAGAGGGACACATTAAACTTCCCTTCTCCCCATTTCACAGATGAGGAAACTGAGGCATAATGGTGTTAGATTTTCCCTGACTAGAGCTGGTAAGCTGAAGACCCCGCATGATTTGTTCCCAAGAATTTTACCTCCAAACCACAGGAGAGCATTCTCCTGGCCCACTCCACTGCAGCTGCCTCAGCCACCTGGGATGTGAACCAGCTGTTGGTGGTTGAGGAAAGGGGGCTACGGTATGTCAGTCTGAATGATCAAAAGCTAGAGCTACTAAAGTTAACACATACAAATACATGGTACCCAGTTAAATTTGAATTTAAGATAAACAATAGAAAATTTCTTTGTAAGTCTTATGCTATAATTAGGACATACCGTACTAAACAATTATTTGATGTTTATCTGAAGTCCATTATTTCATGATATGGATATACCACAGTTTCTTTCACCCTTCATCATTATAAGACATGTTGATTGTTTCCAGCTTTTGGCTGTTACAAAGCTACTATAAACAAAGCATGCATAAGTGGACATAAGTTTTTATTGCTCTGGGACAAATGCCCAGGGATGAGGCTGTTTTGTTGTATGATAAACATATGTTTAGTGTTTTTTTTTTATTCTAAACTGCCAAATAGTTTTCCAGAATTCTTATAACATTTTAAATTCCCATCATCAATGTTTGAGATAGTTTCTTCACATCCTTGCTAATATTTGGTATTGTCAGTATATTTTACTTATCTCTTTTTTTTTTTTGAGATGGAGCCTCAAGCTATCCCCCTGTGTAGAGTGCCATGGCATCACAGCTCATAGCAACCTCCAACTCCTGGGCTTAAGCGAGTCTCCTGCCTCCGCCTCCCAAGTAGCTGGGACCACGGGTGCCCGTCACAATGCGGGGCCATTTTTTGGTTGTAGCCGACATTGTTGTTTGGCAGGCCTGGGCTGGGGATTTGAACCCGCCACCTTAGGTGTACGTGGCTGGCGCCTTAGCCGATTGAGCCACAGGTGCCTAGCCTTACTTATCTCTTTTGATACGTATGTTGTGTTAATTTCTTCTAAAAGTTTTATAGTTTTATGTTTTAATTGGAGTCTATGATTCATATTAAGTTTATTTTTGTATAAGATAGGAGATTTAAACTAAGATTTTTCTGTTTTCCCTATGGATGTCCAATTGCTCCAGCATCATTTGTTGAAAAGATTTCTCTGTCCACTGTACTGCTTTTACACCTTTGTCAAAAAGTGGCTGTTGTGCAGGGGAGTCTCTCTCTGGCTTCTCTAGTCTATTCTGTTGATCTAAGTGTCCACCCTGCCACAAATACTATGCAGACTTGGATACTGCAGGTATATAATAAGTCTTGAAATCAAGTAGAATAATTTATCCTATTTTATTATTTATTTTTAAAATGTTGCTTTAGCTATTCTAGTTCCTTTGCCTATTCTTATAAATTTTATTTTATTTTATTTTTTTGTTGGGGATTCATTGAGGGTACAAAGAACCAGGTTGTGCTGATTGCATTTGTTAGGTAAAGTCCCTCTTATAATTGTGTCCTGTCTCCAAGAGGTGCGTCACACCCTGTGACCCCCACACTACCCTCCCTCCCTCTCCCTGTACCTCCCTTCCCCCATCCTCCTCTCTGTACTAGGTCATCAATTGTCCTCGTATCAGAATTGAGTACACAGGATTCTTGCTGCTCCATTCTTGTGATGCTTTACTAAGAATAATGTGTTCCACTTGCATCCAGTTTAATATAAAAGATGTAAAGTCTCTATCTTTTTAAGTGGCTGAATAGTATTCCATGGTATATATATACCACAGCTTATTAATCCATTCCTGGGAGTTGGAGGGCATTTAGGTAGTCTCCACATTTTGGCAATTGTAAGTTGAGCTGCGATAAACAGTCTAGTTCAAATGTCCTTATGACAAAATGATTCCTCCCTTCTGGGTAGAAGCCCAGTAATGGGACTGCAGGATCAAATTGGGAAGTCTAGTTTGAGTTCTTTGAGGATTTCCATACTTCCTTCCAAAAAGGTTGTATTAGTTTGGAGTCCCAGCAGCAATGTAAAAGTGTTCCCTTCTCTCCTCATCCACGCCAGCATCTGCAGTTTTGAGATTTTGTGATGTGGGACATTCTCACTGGGGTTAGGTGATATCTCAGGGTGGTTTTGATTTGCATTTCTCTGATAATTAGGGACAATGAGCAATAATCCTTCATTTTGTATGGAATCAGGAACAACCCCGTATAGCTAAGGCAATTCTTAGCAATAAAAACAAAGCTGGGGCATCAGCCTACCAGGCTTTAGGCTATACTACAAGGCCATAGTGATCAAAACAGCAAGGTATTGGCAAAAAAATAGAGACATAGTCATCTGGAACTGAAGAAAACCATGAGATGAAATGAACATCTTATATCCACCTGATCTTTGATTAACCAAACAAGAACACACAGTGGGAGAAAGAATCCCTATTCAATAAATGGTGCCGGGAGAACTGGATATCCACATGTAAAAGACTGAAACTGGACCCGCAACT
>CAUYQV010084799.1:0-21575 GCA_963574575.1 Galagoides demidoff | reverse complement strand
TTTTTTTTTTTTAAGACAGAGCCTCAAGCTATCCCCCTTGGTTAGAGTGCCATGGCATCACAGCTCATAGCAACCTCCAACTCCTGGGCTCAAGCGAGTCTCCTGCCTCGGCCTCCCAAGTAGCTGGGACCACAGGCGCCCACCACAACGCCCGGCCATTTTTTGGTTGCAGCCTTCATTGTTGTTTGGCGGGCCCGGGCTGGGGATTCGAACCCGCCACCTTAGGTGTACATGGCTGGCGCCTTAGCCAATTGAGCCACAGGCGCCGAGCCAGTAGACCTATGTCTTAGTCCATTTTGCATTACTGTAACAGATACCTAAGATTGGGTTATTTATTTATTCATTTGAGACAGAGTGTAAGTATGTCACCCTAGGTAGAGTGCTGTGGTGTCACAGCTCACAGCAACCTCAAACTCCTGGGCTTAAGTGATTCTCTTGCCTCAGCCTCTCAAATAGCTGGGACTACAGGTACCCGCCACAACACCCAGCTATTTTTTATTGCAAATGTCATTGTTTTTTGGCAGCCTTTGAACCCACCAGCTCCAGTGTACGTGGCTGGCGCCCTAGCCACTGAGCCACAGGCACTGTGCCAGACTGGATAATTTACAAAGAACAGAAATTTATTTCTTACAGTTTTGGAGGCCAGTAGTATAAGGTCAAGTGATTGCATAGGGTGAGGACCTTTTAATTGGTGGAGACTCCTGAGGTGGCCCAGGGAATCACATGGGCAGGGGGCTGAGCACACTACCTTATCTCTTTCTCCTCCTTATACAGTTACCAGCCCAAACAGCTCTCATAACTCAATCACTCTTAAAGGTCCCACTTCTAAATACTATTACACTGGAGATTTAAGTTTCTTCTTTTTTTTGAGACAGTCTTACTCTGTGAGCTGGGTAGAATGCTGTGGCATCATCACAGCTCGCAGCAACCTCAAACTCCTGAGTTCGAGGATCCTTTTGCCTTGTCCTCCCAAGTAGCTGGAACTACAGGTGCCTGCCCCACTAGCTTTTCTATTTTTAATAGGGTCTCACTCTTGCTCAGGCTGGTCTCAAGCTCCTGAGCTCAGGCAGTCCACTCCGGGGTTTCCCAGAGTGCTAGGATTAGAGGCATGAGCCACCATGCCTGGCTTGGAGATTTAAGTTTCAAAGTGAGTTTAAGAAGGGACAAACGTTCAAACAATAGCAACCTATATTTAAGAACTGTACTCAGTTATATTTTTAATTTCACCAATATAAATTTTATAGATATCTCTCTCTGATTACATAAATAGCTAAATAAGATCCTCAATCTTGCCTCTGGGCCAGTAAAGTCTTAAACAATTGTCCTTTTGCACTTTATAGAAAAAGTCTGCTGATCTCCACCCTAGAGCAGTACTTAGCATAGAGTAGGCAGTTGATAAGTGCCTGGTGGAAAACACTGTAACATAAAAGATAAATGAATCTAAAATACGTGTGCATCTATTTGCATAGAAAAAAATAGGGAGGTAGAGCCAACGTAGCGTCAGCAAGAGAGATTACAGGGGATGTCCACAACATAAGTTTGTTGATTTTGGTTATCTTTCCCCACAATTAGCTGGTGTGGCTTTATCTTCTAAGAAACAACGTAACTGCTATGCTCTCTAAACCTGCAGTTTGAGGTCAGGGCGAATTCCCTGCCCCAAAGTCTTCCTTACCAAAGGTGGAAAGAAACCGAGAATGATCTTTTGTATTTAAAAAAGTCCAGTTTCGAATCCGCCACCCAGTTCTGCTCCACCTCCGGGCCGGCCGGGGAGAGTGTGGCAGGCGCCACATCCCAGGGATCTCCCGGACGCATCTCACCTCGTCAGCTCCTCTTTGTTCCCACAAGAAAACAGGCCCTAGACCCAAGAAGGAACTTCCGAAACCTCCGGTCTTGCGAAGACAGCGGCCGCCGGGTTCCTCGTCTACGACGGAGGCCTGTGAGGACGATCCAGCAGCCTCCAACCGCCGCTCGCTACGTTCCAGGTGTTCCTCGCGTCGCGCCACAGTAGCCCATTCTGCGCACGCGCCAGGAAGTGCCTGCGCATGCGTCTCTCTAGCTCCTCCCGTGCGGCCAGCCTTCTGCTGCTTTTTCCCGCCCGCCTCCTACCCACACTTCCGGAGTTTCCCGGCGACAGCCGTAAGTGGCGGGCGGAAGCGGCCCGCGTAATCAGCCGTAAACGGCTCCCTGGCGCCACTTCCGGCCGGCTTCCGCAGACGGCGCTGGTGGGCGATCGTGAGGAGCCGGAGGACGTTCCCCGCGGCCGGAGCCATGGAGATGCCTCTACCGCCCGACGGTGAGTCCCAGCCCGGCCCAGATACCGTTTTTCTCTCCCTGGAATTTCCTGTTGGCCAGCCCCGCCTCCCGGAGTCCCGGGGCCTGGGAGGGGGCGGGGCTCGGCCTCGCGGTTTCGCCTGCGGCCTCTCTCGTGGGTCCCCGCATTCCCGGCGAGTGTTTGGCCCCTATCGGGACCCGTACAAGGGCGCCCCCTTCGGGGTCTACTCTTAGGGTCCCCAGCAAAGCGGAAGGGGGCTGAGGAGCCAGAGCCCCCGGGTTTGCGCGATTCTCAGTGACGCCTCGCGTGGCTTTTTCTCTGTCTTCCAGACCAGGAACTTCGAAATGTCATCGACAAGCTGGCTCAGTTCGTGGCTCGCAATGGGCCTGAGTTTGAGAAGATGACGATGGAGAAGCAGAAGGACAACCCGAAATTCTCGTTTCTGTTTGGAGGCGAGTTCTATAGTTACTACAAGTGCAAGCTGGCACTGGAGCAGCAGCAGCGTGAGTCCCCTCCAACTCCCAATCACCCCCCTCGAGCTATTCCTTTTTCGGATTCCAGTTCGGACCCTGCCACAAACCGCTTTCTTTTGGGTCACATACTTTTTCTCCGTGAAGTGAGGTGGTTCAGCCCTCAGGATTCCTTCCGCTGTTTCCTGGGCCCTGCACTGAGTGGCTGCTGTGTCTTTGTGTAATTGAGAATGAGGTTATGGATCCACCCTTATTCTGGGCTAGGGATCTAGGAGTTCTCTTTTGTTTTGAAGATAGGATGACTGAGATCAGTAAGAATGGTGACTGTTTCTAGGTTTTCTTTGGAAGATGGAATAGAGGCGGGATTAGAGTACTTGGGGCAGGCAGTATGCAGCTTCCTATGGGCTCCCTGTGGGTCTTGCAAAATTTTTGTGCAGTTTAGACACTTGAAGCCCAGATCAGAAAAGAATTGTTCTGCTGGCTCTTAATTGCAATGCTTTATTCCGGCCCTGCTCTCAAAGAATTTAAGGTAGGGTTCTAAAGCACAGATGGCCTTTGAATAATGGATAATCACCAGGTGGTAAAGTTCTTCAGGGCAGGTTCCCCATCTGTGATGCTCAGTAGCAAATCCCCAGCCTCTAGATACATTGTTTGAATGAATGTGTTAGATGGACATTAAGAGATGGATGCTCCTTGACACCAAGCAGACTTTGGCCATCATAGCAGGTTTTTTGGGAAAAAATAAATTATAAGGCTGACAGAATAGGGCACCACAAAGGTGCAGTGACTTGAACAAGCACCATGTGTTTAAGGATCTGTGAAAAGAACCAGGAGTGGCCCAGCATGGCCGAAATTGCTGGGTACAGTGATGCACACCTGTAGTCTCAGCTGCTCAGGAGGTTAAGGTGGGAGGATCACTTGAATCTGGAAGTTCTAGACTGTAGACCTTAGTGAATTCCATATCAGTATGGGAGCGGGGGGCCACCAGGTTGCTTAAGGAGAAGGGAGGCTGGACGCTATGGCTTACACCTGTAATCCTAGCACTCTGGGAGGCCTAAGCAAGTGGATTGTTGGAGCTTAGGAGTTTGAGACCATCTTCTGCAAGAGTCAGCCCCTGTCTATACTAAAAATATAGGATGGTGGTGGTGTATGCCTGTAGTCCCAGCTGTCTGGGAAGCTGAGGCAAGAGAATCTCTTTAGGCCATTTGCGGTGGTTCACACCTGTAATCCTAGCACTCTGGGAGGCCAAGGCGGGTGGATCACTTGAGCTTACCAGTTCCAGACCAGCCTGAGCAAAAGTGAGACCCTGTCACTACTAAAAATGAAAAATTAAGGCAAGAGGATCACTTGGGCCCAAGAGTTTTGAGGTGGCTTGGTACCTGTAGCACTGTAGTTACAGTACAAGGCACATGCACCGAGGTTGGCAGGTTCAAACCCAACCCTGGGCCAGCTAAACAACAATGACAACTGCAACAACAAAAAAGTAGCCAGGCGTTGGGCAGTGCCTGTGGCTCAGTGACTAGGGCGCCGACCCCAGATACTGAGGGTGGTGGGTTTAAACCCGGCCCCAGCTAAACTGTAACAAAAAAATAGCCAGGCATTGCAGTGAGCACCTGTAGTCCCAGCTACTCGGGAGGCTGAGGCAAGAGAATCACCTAAGCCCAAGAGCTGGAGGTTGCTGTGAGCTGTAACACCACAGCACTCTACCGAGGGTGACAAAGTGAGACTCTGTCTTAAAAAAAGAAAAAGAGTTTTCAGGTTGCCGTGAGCTATGATGCCCTGGCACTCTACCAAGAGTGACAAAGTGTGACTCTGTCTCAAAAAAAAAAAACAAAAAAACACAACTTTTGAGCCCAAGACTTTGAGGTTGCTGTGAGCTGTGATGACAGGTCACTCTGGCCTGGTGCAACAGAGTTAGGCTCTGTCTCAAAAAAATAACAGTTCTCATCTCTACAAAAAATTGAAAAATTAGAGGGGTGTTGTGGTGCACATCTGTGATTCCAATTGCTCATAAGGCTAAGGTAGGAGATCACTTGAGCTCTGGAGTTTGAGTTTGCAGTGGGCTATCATGACACCACTGCTCTCTAGCCTGGGCAACAAAAATGGGGGGGCTGAGTGTGGTGGCTGATGTCTGTAATACTAGCACTCTGCCAGGCCAAGCTCAGGAGTTTGAGACCAGCCTGAGAAAGAGTGAGACCCCCATCTCTACTAAAAATAGAAAAATGAACTGGGCATTGTGGCAGACTCCTGTAATCTCAGCTACTTAGGAGGCTGTGGCAGAAGGATTGCTTGAACCCAGGAGGTGGCTGTGAGCTAGCCTGATGCCATGGCACTTTGGCCTGGGGCAACAGAGTGAGACTACTTTAAAAAAAAACAAACTCCTGTGCTGATCAGTAATGGGATCACCTGTGACTCAGTAGCCACTGCACTCCATGTTGGCCAATATAGTGAGGCCCTGTCTCAAAAGAGGAAAAGTAAAAATTATGTATATAGGGCAGTGCCTGTGGCTCAAAGGATTAGGGTGCCAGCTGCATATACTGGAGGTACTGGGTTTGGGGTCAAACCCAGCCCCAGCGAAAAACTGCAAAAAAAAAAAAAAAAAATTTATGTATATAAAGGAAGGGTTTGATCCAGAATTTCAAATGCCTGCCCAGAGGTTCTTCTGGTCACCCATTTAAGTTTGAGATGGGGTGGTAGGTTCAGCTACCTGAATGCATAAACAAAATTTTGTGTTTATGTGTTGTTATGGCAAGTATTACTTAGCTCCAGCACATCAAGTTTAAAAGCACCATTAACGGCAGTGGGCAGCCATGAGAGAGTTTGAAACAAGAGGGAAGCAGATGAGTTTTATGTGGCCAGCATGTGAGACAGGCTAGAAGGACCAGCCTAGGGAGCAGTGAGGTCAGCAGGGGAAACAAATGGGGCAGTTTCTTGATTGAGAGATAGTAGGGGCTGAATTAAGTCAGGGATTTAGTCAAAAGGAATGGAATTGGGGCCAGGTATAGTTAAAGGGTAGAATTCTTAAATTTTGGCACCAGGTGGATATCAAATGACGACGTGAGGAGGAAGGCCCCTTGGGCAATGCTTAGCTTAAGTGACTGAACTGAGAGCAGCCCACACTCGCGCTTCCTACCTTGGAGCGTCAGAAATCTGGGGACACTTGAGAATCAGTGCCATAAGAGGGAAAAGAGAAGCCCCTTATAGTCAGGGAAGATTGGGGCCAGGAAGTGATTTCTGTGGGTGATGATATGTTGGCTGGCATCTAAAGAATGTATCAGAGTTAACCAGGCAGAAATGAGGGGAGAAAAGTGTTCCGTACACAAGAAGGGGCCCTTGGAGAGGGGGGACCCAAGATGGTGGTGGCTGAAGCCCAGAGTGGGAGGGAGTCTTTGAGTGGCCTAAAGTAAGGATGCAGAGGAGGGAAGGCTGGCTTGCGACTGAGTCAGAAGTTTAGGGGAAGCTGCCAAAAGATTTAAGGTCTGTTTTTTGTTGTTGTTGTTTTGTGTTTTGTTTTTTGTTTTTTTGAGACAGTCTCACTGTGTCATCCTCTGTGGTGTTACAGCTCACAACAACCTCCAACTCCTGGGCTTAAGCAATTCTCCTGCCTCAGCCTACCAAGTAGCTGGGACTACAGGTGCCTGCCACGACACCTGGCTATTTTTTTGTTGCAGTTGTCATTGTTGTTTAGCAGGCCTGAGCTGGGTTCAAACCTGCCACCTTCAGTGTCTGTTGCCAGCGCCCTACTCACTGAGCTAAAGATGCACTTTAAGGTCTGTTTTAAAACAGTAGTAGCCACCGTAAAGCCAGTGAAGGGCCCTTCACCCTGTACTTTGGGAAGACTGAGCCTCAGGATTGTTCTAGAATGAAGCTTTAGAAGTTCTGTGCTGGGTCGGCGCCTATAGCTTAGCAGCTAGGGTGCCAACCATATTCACCAGAGCTGGTGGGTTTGAACCCAGCCTGGGCCTGTCAAACAACAATGACAACTACAATGGGAAAAAAAAATAGCCAGGTGTTGTGGTGGGTGCCTGTAGTCCCAGCTACTTGGTAGGCTGAGGCAAAAGAATCTCTTAAGCCTAAGAGCTTGAGGTTGCGGCTCGGCGCCTGTGGCTCAAGCGGCTGGGGCGCCAGCCACATACACCTAGAGTGGTGGGTTCGAGTCCCTGGCCCGGGCCCGCCAAACAACAATGATGGCTGCAACCAAGGAAATGGCCGGGCGTTGTGGCAGGCGCCTGTGGTCCCAGCTACTTGGGAGGCTGAAACAGGAGACTTGCTTGAGCCCAGGAGTTGGAGGTTGCTGTGAGCTGTGATGCCATGGCACTCTACCCAGGGGGATAGCTGGAGGCTCTGTCTCCAAAAAAAAAAAAAAAAAAGAGCTTGAGGTTGCTATGAGCTGTGACACCGTGGCACTCTACCAAGGGCGACATAGTGAAACTGTCTCAAAAAAAATAAAATAAAAGTTCTGCAGTGAAGGACCAAATGTTGTTTTTTAAAATTACCAGTTTTTTGTGAAGCAGGCTAAAAATGTGAATGGTGACCCATAGAGTTATAAAATTGCTTCAACTCTTGTTTGCTAATTCTGTAACTACCTGTCACCCAGCTGACCTGGGGACCACACAGTGCTGCAGTACAATCACTGCCTTGTTGAGGAGAGGGGAAGGGATAGATAGAACCTGATGGGTTCTAGGGGTGACACAGCTGATAGCACAGCCATGGTGGTGATGGCCATAGACACGGACAGATTGAAGTGTGGTCTAAGAGACTGACTTGACAACACCATGTGGCTCGTTAGTTTGAGGTGCATGTACCTTCTCTGTTTCTGGCTTGGCATCTGGGTGGGGACACTGTCAGTCATAGAGATGGGGAGGGACCCTAGGAAATGGCATCTGGAATATGGGGCAGGAGGAAATGCAGGGAAGTTTGGGGTGCTTGTGGAAAACCGGGGTAGGGGGTATGGTCACTGATTAGGCCCATAGCTCAAGGAATGCAGAATGGAGATGATGGATTTAGAAATCACAGCTTGCAGATGGTAATTGCAGTCAGGGGAAGATGTCACATGTTGTATAGAGCTGAGGACAAGGGCTTAGAACACAGGCCAGGCACCCCAGCATCTGAGGGTTAAACAGAAGAAAGTGCAGCAAAGGTGACAAGAAGGGACTGAGGGTACAGCCACACAGAAACCAAGGGAGATGAGGCTCTGAGACAGGCCTGTCGAGCTGAGTGAGGGTATGTTCAGCATCCTTGGGGATGGAGCAGAAGCCAGACTGCTGCCTGGATGGAGAGAAAGAGGAGATGAAAAATTGAAAACAAATTTTGGCTATGTAATTGTTGAGAGAGGGATGTGGGGTTAAGGGACATGTTTTAAGCCCGGAAGACTTGGGTGTGTTTGGGTACGGCCCAGGAGGAGTCAGTAGAGAGGGAGACAGTAAATAAGAGAACAGAGATTACGAATTAAGTGTCCCTGGGAGGGTAAGAGGTGTAGGGTGCAGCACATAAGTTGGGTGTCTTCTTTATAGGGTACAGCCCTGTAAGACATACTGTAAAGCCCAGTCAACCCTAAGCAGTAGTAACTAGGTGCCCAGCAGTGGGCCCTGGGTTGTACCCTACTGGGACTTAGAAAGGCTCCAGTGGTTCATAGTCATATTCTGATGAGATAAGACCCCAAGGTGGAGAGGGAGGCAGGCCACCTTGTCAAGGACCTCCTTATGGGATATGTGCCTATCCCAACCTGGGCTCTTGCCAGCAAGATGGTGTCTTAGCTGCCTCAAACTATATGGATCTGTGAATGCAAAGGGTCTTTGGCAACTCAAGGAGAATCGGTGAAAGGAAGGCGGGGCGGGTGTTGGGAAAGTTGCAGTGCATGCCCAGTGCTGCAGCTTCGTGGTTTGCTGGCCTGATGTGCTGAAGCCCAAAGGCTGTGATGTCCTGACAGTGAATGGTATGTTGGGGATGGTAGCAGAGGTGAGATGCAGCAGCCTAGGAGATCAGGGAATGATAGCCACTCTCAAAGAGGCCTGATCTCAGCATCAGTTCTAGCCTGGGTAGAGTGCAGAGGTGGGTGGGCTCAGGCTTACACCAAAAGACCCTAGAGAAGGACCAGGCTGTGTTGGCAAGAGAGTGTGAGGTGACTGTTCCTTGATTCTACAAGAAAAGGATGGCTCAAAGGCATAAGGGCCAGTGGGTAAGAATGTGGGAAAGGGTCCGGAGCTGGGGTGCTGTAAGGAGGAGGATATGTAGGAGGGTTAGGCTTCCAGGGTTGGGGGAGCCAGCAGACATAGGAGTTGGTGGCCCAGGAGGCCCCTTTGGCCTAGAGCTGTGCCAGAGGACACCTGGATTCTGGCTACCTTCTGATGATGGGCTCCCTCTCTTCTCCTGCCAGTCATCTGCAAGCAGCAGGCCCCAGAGTTGGAGCCAGCCACGGCCATGCCGCCCCTGCCACAGCCGCCGCTGGCCCCTGCCGCACCCATCCCGCCTGGCCAGGGTGCACCATCCATGGACGAGCTCATCCAGCAGAGCCAGTGGAACCTCCAGCAGCAGGAACAGCACCTGCTAGCCCTCAGACAGGTAGGGAACCCCTTTTCTTCCTCCCCTCTCTGTTCTAAGGCAGGTACTAGGAATTTACTCCGTGCCTCCGGTTTTGTATCTGTGACTTGAAGCGAATACCAGGTGTCACAAGGACTGGTTACCATGCTCAGCACTGAGGACAGGGCTTGTCACCTTCAGCCCTGAAGCTGGACACAGAGGCTGTGTCTCATTCTAGTGAAGTCATTACAAATGCTCTCTGGACACATGCACACCCATCACCTAGGGTGGATACCTCCGTGTGGGATTGTGGGTCAAATGTACCCATTTGTGCTTACATAACTGGTGCTGCTACACAGCCACTGGTGATTGCCATTGACCCTATCACCTGGTAGCTAGGTTACCCTAAGCTGTCAGTGGGAAAGGGCCCTTTTCCTCTGATCCATCAGTCTGATACTTTTGCCAAATACAGTAAGAATGAGTTGGCAGAAAAACAAGATGAATAAGGTGCAGTTGGCTCACACCTATAATCCTAGCACTCTGGGAGGACAAGGCAGGTGGATTGCCTGAGCTCATGAGTTTGAGACCAGCCTGATCAAGAGCAAGACCCCCATCTCTAAAAATACCCAGGTGTTATGGCAGGCGCCTATAGTCCCAGCTACTCAGGAGGCTGAGGCAAGAGCTGTAATGCCACGGCACTCTTCGAGGACAACAAAGTGAGACTTTGTCTCAAAGAGAAAAAATAAACACAAAACCCACACGATGCCAGCCCTAATTTTAAGACATGAAATTGTTCGGTCATGTTGCTGCCAACCAAACATTCTAGAATGCTAACCCTGACTTTCTGCCCAGAACTAGTCATGGATTGAGCAGGACAGCCCTAAACTGACCACCTTGTCCCACAGCAGCTTCATTTGAGAGATCAAATGGGCAAAATCCTGGCATCAGACTTCACCTTGGGTTCCACTAATGATGCATGGGGTTGCCCCCTCGCTTCTCTGGTGGCCGTGGGGTGTCCTCTCTGCATATCTGTTAGCACTATCACTCGTTTGTCATTGTGTTTTGTTTAATTGGCCTGTAGAAGGTCCTTGTTCCCACTGACCATGCTCTTTTCCTCCATTATCTGGAGAGCAGATGCTGTCTCTCAGCTTGTCCAGCTTTAAAACTCTGTCTTTTCTCAGGGTGAGCTGTTGTCTGTTGGTGGCAGGTGTGAGGGATAGAACTCATGCTGGATTTGGGCCAGGGACCCTCATCATTTCCTCATTCTTCCTCCACTGAGCCGGGTGTTAAGGGCCCAGGCTAAGGGTCCTTCTTCATACCATATCTGTCTCATCTGACCTCCCAGGAGCAGGTGACAGCGGCTGTGGCTCACGCTGTAGAGCAGCAA
This sequence comes from Galagoides demidoff, assembly GCA_963574575.1. NCBI lineage: Eukaryota > Metazoa > Chordata > Mammalia > Primates > Galagidae > Galagoides > Galagoides demidoff. The sequence goes on along the minus strand of CAUYQV010084799.1, from coordinate 10,927 downwards.
ATGCAGAAGCTCCTGGAGGAGACCCAGTTGGACATGAATGAGTTCGACAACCTGTTGCAGCCCATCATTGACACGTGCACCAAGGATGCCATCTCGGTGAGGACAGTGAGGGGCTTGGTAGCGGCAGAGGTACTCCCAGGCAGAAGCTCACCACATTGAGCCTGGGCTGGGAGCTGCAGTGAGGGGCACATTTCCCCTTCCCTCTTTGAGCGCTCTCCTTAGGCATCAGGAGCCTGTGCCCCATGCCCTTGTGTGCCCTCCCCTCCATCAGTGTCACTTCCCAGAGCTGATGGTGACGTGTTCAAGCATGCAGCGGGTGCCGGGAGAATCCCCTGCCCCACTCACCCATAGGCGTGGCCGTTGCAGGCTGGGAAGAACTGGATGTTCAGCAATGCCAAGTCCCCACCACACTGTGAGCTGATGGCAGGCCACCTTCGGAACCGCATCACGGCTGACGGGGCACACTTTGAGCTGCGGCTACACCTTATCTACCTGATCAATGATGTGCTGCATCACTGGTGAGCGTAACTGCCTGCCCATGGACCCAAACAACCCACTTCCTCTCACGCCACCTTGCCTGGGAGATCACTTACAGTCATTAGCTTGGCTTTCTCTGGCCTGTCCTATAACTAGGAGGTCGCTTATCCAAAGAGCCTAAGACAGGGTCTCTGAGCCATGAGCCCTCCATCTGCAGGACAGGTTGGTCTCAGTACCTTACCTACCCTTACCCTACGCCCTAGCCTCTCTGCTATACCCCTGACCTCACCTATGACATTATCATCTCTTTGGGGCCGCTGTCCCCTCCATAACCTTGTTCATCAGGGCATTACTTAGCAAGCTGGGGCTCAGGCTTTGTCACCTCTTTTATGTCTCTGTGTCTGCTGCTGGCTCCCTTTTCTGATCTGTCCACACACATTCATTCACCTGACTGCTCTCATGACCCTCCTGTGAGGTTCCCTTCTCTAGCTAGCCCTGACCCAATTCCTGGAACTCTGGGGAGCTGCCTTTGCCAGCCGTTTGTCCCCACACATCCTTCAGCTCTCTCCTACCATTGCCAGGAATTGGGAGAGCCCTGCTCTCCCCAAGGCCAGGTGGGTGTTTCCTTCTGCATGGATACGGAGTTAACACAACCAGAAAATTAGTCTGAAGCAGGAGGAAACACACTGCTCTTGAGACAAGCGTGTAGCTTTTAAGACTGGCTGTCCAGGCTTGGCACTTGTGGCTTAAGGGGCTAAGGTGCCAGCCACATACACCTAAGGTGGCGGGTTCAAATCCAGCCCGGGCCGCCAAACAACAATGACAGCTGAAACAAACAAACAAAATGGCAGGCGCCTTGTGGCAGGCGCCTGTGGTCCCAGCTACTTGGGAGGCTGAGGCAGGAGACTGGCTTAAGCCCAGGAGTTGGAGGTTGCTGTGAGCTGTGGTGCCACAGCACTCTACCCAGGGGGATGGCTTAAGGCTCTGTCTCAAAAAAAAAAAAAGACTGGCTTTCCACATGTGTCTTTGAACTTGGCAAGGCTGTGAAGGGGTAGCATAGTTAGGAATACAGCTCTCCCCTCCATCCCAGCTCCATTCAGCCATTCCCTGGATCCATCTCTTTTCTCTCCTGCTAGGAAATGAACATTCAGTGCCTATGCCCTCCTCCTCCTCCCAGCCTCAGTGCAGAGTGCCTCTGCACAGACGCACCTACTACCCACATTCCCTATCAGCAGTTCTCTGTAGCCCAGCTCTGTCCAAGGCCACATGCCACTCACCTGTCCTCCCATCTGCCTTGCCTCCTCACCTGGTTTAGGGGCCAGGCCCCTGCTTCTTTGAGCTCCCTCTGGCAAATTCAGCCTCCGGAACAGTTCCAGCCACTCACCTTCTACCCTACATCCTTCCTCAGAGGAAAGCAGAGATGTTTTCATGCCTCAGCCACCTTAGTGCACAACTGCAGGGGTCTTTATGGACATTTACATACAAAGTTCCCTGCTGGGCTCTGAGAGGCTTGGGGACAGGTGCATGCCCTGTGGAGCATAGAATTCCTTATCTAAAGCATTCTCGATGTCGGAGGGACTGGCCAAACTCCTTCCTTCTGAGAGGTCCACCCTGAGCCCAGGTCTCTTTGTGCAGAGAGTAAGGTATCCGGATAAGGCCTGACCCTATAGCAGCTTGTTCTGATCTTTTTGGCACCTGCAGGGGGTCTTACAGTCCCCTGTCTTTCCATTCTCACTGCCACCCTGGGAAAGGGTATTTTACTGACAAGGTAACTGTGATAAAAGGCCTTGCTCATAATGTCCTCAGGAAATATTCTCTCCCTCTTCCCCCCCACCATCCATCCATCCCTCCCTGGAGCCCTCAAGTCCAGGTGCCAGCATAGGTCTTATGGGAGCCCAGCCATCATCCCAGCCGGGTTGGGGGCCCGATTCCCGAGAAGGCAGAGGGTGCTGTGGCTGGAGCCGCGATGGTAACGGGCGCGTGGCCGGGTCCCGTCCCAGGGCCCTGACGCGCGGAAGGTCTCTCCCTCACAGCCAGCGCAAGCAGGCCCGGGAGCTGCTGGCCGCCCTGCAGAAGGTTGTGGTGCCCATATACTGCACCAGCTTCTTGGCCGTGGAGGAGGACAAACAGCAGAAGATTGCCCGGGTGCGTGGGCCTCTGGGGGTGGGCAGAGGTGGGGGCAGGGGCTGGGGCCACATAAGCCTTCCCTCCACCAACACAGCCTCTTCCTTCTCCACACCCAGCTCCTACAGCTCTGGGAGAAAAATGGCTACTTCGATGACTCCATCATTCAGCAGCTGCAGAGCCCAGCGCTAGGACTTGGCCAGTACCAGGTAAGCATCTCCCAGCCACCTGTGCTCTCCCTGGAACCAGCACAGACACCCTAGGATGGGGTAGGAGTAGCAGTTACCACCCCAGCACATTCCCAGAGCCAAAGAGCCTGTGTCCACTGCCTGTGCTAGAAATGGCTGGTTGGTGGTGATCACAAAGTCCCAGGTGACATTTTCCAACCTGGGTTCCCACGTATACCCCTGACTTTCCTGGCACACTACAAGCATGGTACCTGATGGCATCACTGCTGTGAGGGCTCTTCATCCTGTTTTCTCTTATCTCCCAGGCACGCTTCTGTGTCACCAGAGTGTGAAGAAACCCAGGCTGCCACGGTTGTCACATAGACCCTCTGCCTGCTCTCTGAGGAGGCATCTGCGTTAGAGGGGGGGCTCAGCTGAGCTCAGGTCACAGAGAGGAGAGACAAGTCTCCTTAGTCATCTCTAAAGTGGCACTGGCATTGGTGTTCCACCTACAGCTATTAGAAGTGCATAGGCCATACCTCCTTGTAGGTGGGGCTTGAATGGGAACTTTGACTGTTCCCTCCGGGACCATCCTAAACTCTGCCCACAGGGGAGAAATTTACAGGCTCAGAAAAGCAAATGAGGAAGGCACATTTTGTACCATTTGTAACTTTCTGGTTTTTAAGTAAACATGGAATGATCCCATCATGCCACCATTAGTGAACTCTTTTTTTCCTCTTGATTTGTTGATAGTAGCTCATGCTGACTGAGTTGTTGCCATGTGAGTTCCTTTCCATGTGGTATCTCTCTGAATTCTCCCTGAAGCTCTCAGAGGTCAGTTTAGTTACTGCTTCATTTTATAGGTGAGGAAATTGAGCCTAAAGGACATTATGACTTGCTCAAAACCATGTGGCAGGCTTGACACCTTTATCTCAGTAGCTAGGGTGCCAGCCACATACACCAAAGCTGGTGGGTTCAAACCCAACCCAGGCCTGCCAAACAAGGACAACTACAACCAAACAATAGCTGGGCATTGTGGCGGGCGCCTGTAGTCCCAGCTGACTAGGAGGCTGAGGCAAGAGAATTGCTTAAGCCCAAGAATTAAAGGTTGCTATGAACTGTGAAGACACGGCACTCTACTGAGGGCAACATAATAAGACTCTGTCTCAAAAAAAAAAAAAAAAAATTCTTGGGCAGCACCTGTGGTTCAGTGAGTAGGGCGCCAGCCCCTTGTATATACTGAGGATGGCAGGTTCATACCCGACCTGGCCAAACTGCAACAAAAAAAAATAACTAGGTTGTGGCAGGCACCTATAGGCAAGAGAATTGCCTAAGCCTAGTAGTTGGTAGGTTGCTGTAAGCTGTGATGCGACGGCACTCTACAGAGAGTAATAAAGTGAGACCCTGTCTCCATTAAAAAAAAAAAAAATCATGTGAAAGATAGGCAGAGCCTGTGTGCATGTCTGAGAATGTTTGTCAGCAATGTGTTTTTAGTGCCTACACAGCAGTCATTGTTTGCTCCCATCATGAAGGATTCATAAACTGCTCTGCAGTGGATATCCTTATCACCACATCCCTGGCTGGATCCCAGACTGCCTGTGGTTGTCAAGACTAGGTTGATGGTTCTATATGACGACCGCCTGCCTGCCTGGCCCAGGGCCCCTGGGCTCTGCTGCTCTGCAGGCATCTGTGCCTGTGTAATTTCCAGAAGGAGTGGGACTGGGCAGCAAGCCCAGAGGCCCACATCCTGAGTGGTGGGTGCTCTTCTCTTTGCCAGGCAACTCTCATCAATGAGTACTCCTCAGTGGTGCAGCCAGTGCAGCTGGCTTTCCAGCAGCAGATTCAGACCCTCAAAACACAGCATGAAGAGTTTGTCAACAGCCTTGCCCAACAGCAACAGCAGCAACAGCAACAACAGATCCAAATGCCACAAATGGAAGCAGAAGTCAAGGCCACACCACCACCACCTGCTCCGCCCCCAGCCCCAGCACCTGCCCCAGCCATCCCACCAACTACCCAGCCTGGTAGGTAGTTACTTCAGCCCCCAAAGGCTGGTCACATGGAGAGTGGCCAGAGAGTACCCTTCTCAGCCACAGCTCTGATGGTATAATCCTGGGCCCATTCCTAGGGCCACGTTTTAGTCTGTTGTGGTGCTTTAGAGGTAAAACTCCAGGCCTTTCCTGAATACTCTCAGAGAACAGAAAAGGATGAAATGTACCCAGGTCATTCTATAAGACTACAATAATTTACACCAGACAAGACAGACAATGCATGGATAAGAGAAAATCTAGGCTATGTGCGCTGGCTCAAACACCTATAATCCCAAGGTGGGAGGATCGCTTGAGGCCTGGGCAACAGAACTGTGTCTCAAAAAACAGAAAGAGGAAAAAAAAGATCTCACTTCTGAACAGAGACACAGAAATACTAAATAAAATCTTAACTAACAGTGAATTAAAAATATATCATGATGGGTGGTGCCTGTGGCTCAAAGGAGTTGAACACTGGCCCCATATACTGGAGGTGGTGGGTTCAAACCCAGCCCTGGCCAAAAAACTGCAAATATATAATGATCTAATAGGATTTGTCCCAGGAATATGAGGATAGATTGATGCCAGAGGGAAATGATCTTTTGTACCAGGTACAGAAAAGGGGTCTGATAAAACAGCGTTGATAAAAATTCTTTAGCAAACTAAAACGAAGATGTGAGACATTTATTGTAAAGCTTTCACAGGAGACACAGAGTGTTGGGTGTGTGAGGTCAGAACCTCCCTCTTTCTGTCCCCTTCCTGGAGGCAAGCAGTGGTCGTATTTTCACTCAGATCATGAAACAAGAACTGATTTGGCAATAAAGCCCCACTGTGGGTTGGCTCTGGGTCAGTGTTAAGGAGACAGGCCTTCTCTAATTGCCTCTTGCTTGCATTTAGATGACAACAAGCCTCCTATCCAAATGCCAGGCTCTTCAGAGTATGATGCCACAGGAGGGGTCCAGGATCCTGCAGCCACTGGACCCCGGGGTCCTGGGCCTCACGACCAGATGCCACCTAACAAGCCCCCTTGGTTTGACCAGCCTCACCCTGTGGCTCCTTGGGGCCAGCAGCAGGTATTGCTTGAAACTTGTGGTGTGGGCAGGTGGATGGCCTCCCCTCTGACAGTTGGATGGGGGTTTAGTGGCTTAAGGGAGAAGATCCATTGAGATTCTGTCACTACCACAGAGCTTGTGCCATACGAGTAATAGATAGCCCTCTTTTCATGTGGCTCAGGGACAGATGGAGTGAGAGAGCCAGGTCTTTATGTTCCTTCCCTGAGCTTTGATTATTTGGGCTTCTCAGTAATACAGATTCCTATTTTGCTGAGAGGGCTGGAAAGGTTAATACCTTTTAAGTACAGAAAGATGGTTCCATTTCCTTTCCACTTAAAAGAATTTTTTAACTTATTGCTAAAACCACAGACCCAAGTAAGGCTTCTTTCCTCCTTTAACTAATTCAACTAGCTAAGTGTCCATGTTCTGTCTTCTTGGAAAGAGCAGGTGCTTTGCAAGGAAAGGGAAAGTCAGAAGTATCAGGCTTGTGTCCAGGAGGCCACAGCTGCAGCATTGTCTGGGATCAGAAACTTCTAGACCATACCAGGGGTACCCCATCTGGCACAGCATGCCTGGGAAGCACTCTTGCAACTCACTGGGTCCAGTTAGAGCATTTAGTCACAGCCTTTCCTGGGTACCCACTTTTGTGTCAACAGCATGACTCCTGTGATGTGGTTATCTTTGCTGAGTGTAGCCTTACCAGATGATTCCGTGTCCTCTCCCCTGGGGGAGAGAGGGCAGGTGTGTCATCAAGAGTGAGTTCCTTGGCTCGGCGCCTGTGGCTCAATTGGCTAAGGCGCCAGCCACGTACACCTAAGGTGGCAGGTTCGAATCCCCAGCCCCGGCCCACCAAAACAACAATGATGGCTGAAACCAAAAAATGGCCGGGTGTTGTGGCAGGCACCTGTGGTCCCAGCTACTTGGGAGGCAGAGGCAGGAGACTCGCTTGAGCCCAGGAGTTGGAGGTTGCTATGAGCTGTGATGCCATGGCACTCTACCCAGGTGGATAGCTTGAGGCTCCGTCTCATTAAAAAAAAAAAAAAAAAAAAGATATCTTTATCATACCTGGAACAATTGTAAAGTGGTAGGAAGAGGTTTGAGATTTATATTGGTTACAAAATCACACCTGCTGTGAATACTATTGTGGTTTGTTCCTGCATTATTCTTTTTTATTTTATTTTATTTTTTTTGTGAGACAGAGTCTCAAGCTGTCGCCCTGAGTAGAGTGATGTGGCATTATAGCTCACAGCAATCTCAAACTCTTGGGCTTAAGCGATTCTCATGCCTCAGCCTCTTAATTTGCTCTGCCTTTTAAGTAGCTGGGACTACAGGCACCCACCACAACACCCAGCTGTTTTTTTGGTTGCAGTTGTCATTGTTGCTTGGCAGATCTGGACCAGGTTCCAACCCATTACCCTAGGTGTATGTGGCCAGCACCCTTGCCAATTGAGCTACAGGTGCCACCCTGTTCCTGAATTCTTAATAGAAAGAAATGATCAACTTCAGTTAGCAGTTAGTGAAGTGTATATTTTTGTCATCCAGGGACACAGATCCCTAAGTCAACAGTTCAGTGTGGACTCCAGTTAAGGACCTCTGTTCTAAGTGCTGTACCTTTCAGGTCTTCTCCAAGTGTGGACTGTGGGCCAACATCATCCTCATCCCCACCCGCAACTGGTTGAAATACTGAATCTCAATCCCTACCCTAGATCTATGGACTGGAGTCTGTATTTCCATAAGATCTTCTAGTGATGTACGTGTCCGTAGACATTTGAGAAGTGCTGTGAAGTATGTGCTTGTTTAGGTTGGACCAGAAAAGAGTTGTGTACATGAACAGGACAGAAAGGGGTGACTGTAAACTTGTCTCTACTTTGCTCTGCCTTTTGTAAGCACCTTGCTGAGGAGGGTATAACTTAACTGGTGACATTGGAACAGTGGCCACTGCCTGTCTGTCTAGCTTTGGGACCATCAGGGCAAGAATGTTCTTATTATCTAGTTTTGCCTCCCACAGGTGATGGGTGAACTGACTAGTAGGTTTTACTTCTTGGAGAAGGGAAGCAGAAGTTACTGGTTTCTCTGCCTGTGGCTAGCGCCAAATCAACACACCTCATGGTGGAAGAATATTTTGGGTCTCTTGAGACCTAAGTCCGGTTCCCCAATACATCTTTTCCAGGGCAAGAACTTACCCAGCATTTTAATTTTCTTCTCAGCTCTATTTCTCAATTGGTTCTGCACCTTCCGAGGAAGGTCTGCTTAATTAGTCTCCTCAAATTCCAGCAGGGTTGGCTACTAGAAAACTTAAAGCTGAGTGCACAAAACTCTAGGAGTGCGTTTTTATAATCACCTCGTTCTTAAATCACTTTTGTAACCTCACTTTTGTTTTTCCTTTTATTTTTCTCCTTCTTTGAATTTTTGTTCTCTTTCCATTATCTCATTCTATTTTCTCTGTCCTTATAAGTCTCCTTAAATCATTTGTAGAATAAGTTAGGGTTACAGATTCATCAATAAAAAGATGCAAATATAAAGACAAATAAATATACATGTCTTAGTAGACAGAGGCTGAATCTGTGCAGAGCTATTGCATTGCCCAACTGAAGCTGACTCCACTCTTGCCATTTATATAAATAGTGTTCTTTTAAGCACAACAATACACTATAAGGTGAACAGTGGAATTATGCTGCTGGTGGCTGTGATCTAGGACTCTTGACAAATTTAGTCTCTGCACACTAGTTGGCAATATGTTACTGAAAAAGATAAAGTAGCTTCTGGTAACCAAGGCCATTTGGGGTAGGCTGTTCACTTATAAAATTGTTCTTAAAACATTCGAAAAATGTTCTGCCCTCTTACATGAATGAATAGAGGTGGCTTCACTTAGCTTAGAGTATTTGAAAGCCAGGAATTGAAGCACTGTGTGGAGATAGATTATGTCATCCTCCTGCTAACTGGGTCCAAACACTTCCCCCTGCGCTCATAGTAATAACCAAGTCCCTTATTTGGGCTTCTGGACCCTGTAAGATCCAGCTTCCTCTGTCTCTTCTACCATCCTCATGTAGCATCACTCTCTGAAGCTCCTCCCATCCTCAGGGTCTCTGCATACACTGTTCTTTCTTCCTGGAATACCTTTTCCCATCCAATGCCAATACTCATCCTTTAGATTAGAACTTAACTTCAAACATCACTTTCTCCAAGAAGCATTTGCTCTCTCTGCTCCCCTGTTCATTCTTTACAGCTCTTACGATAATGTTAATGAGTAATTGTTTATGCCCTCATTTCTTTAGCATCATTTTCCTACTGGTCTGTAAGCTCCCGGGAGCATGGCCTGTGCTTCTCTCATTCACTATCACTTTATTGTCAGCTCAGCCAGCAGGGCCTAGCTCCAGCAACCACAGGAGCTCATTGAATGATTTACTGAAGGAATGAATGGAACAGATCCACAGACATGACTAAAGCCTTGGAAAAATATTGATGTGAAAGGGAGGGTATTTATATCATCTTCAAAAGAGAAGGGAGAGGATGGGTCCACTCATGTCCTGAATGTGCAGAGAGGCCATTGAAGGGGGGGGGGGAAGCTGGGGGCTTCACTGTGGGACATGAGCAGTTCTCCATTTCTCAAGAATTATGGGACAATAGAAAATGAGCTAAAATTTCATAAAAAGAAGAGAAGCTAGACATTAAGAATTTTCCGAATTTCAATAATCAAGAGATTAGACCAGAAAAGCAGAATATCCTAGTGGTGAGGAGCCAGACTCCTGTGTTCAAAGTCTGACTTTATGACTTACTAGCTCCATGACCTTGGACAAATTACCTAAATTCTCTGTGTAATATCACTTTGGTCTAACCTGTTAGGCAGGTGAATATCTTCCAAATGCTGCCACTTTTGAGAGTAAACAGGTTGGGGGGTAGGTGATGTTAATTTTGTTGCTGGACTATGCCCAGCACATGAGGTATGGTCATTCTACTCATAAGTGTTTATAAAGATCAAGGGGACTTGTATATGCCACACCGAGGTATGCTTGGCACGTAGTTTGTGCTCAGGTAAGGCCAGCTACTACCATTAAGAAGCAAAAAAAATCTTTCTGAAGACTTCAGGAAGAGATAGGCAGTTGATTATATGGAAAGGAGTTCATATCTCAGAGTGCATTTGGATTTAATTGCTTTTTTTTTTTTTTATCTTTCCTTACTTTTTTTTTTTTTTTGAGACAGAGTCTCACCATGTCACCCTTGGTAGAGTGCTGTGGCATCACAGCTCACAGCAACCTCAAACTCTTGGGCTTAAGTGATTCTCTTGCCTCAGCCTCTCAAGTAGCTGGGACAACAGGCGCCTGCCACAACTCCTGGCTACACCCTTCCTTACGTTTTAATCTTTTCTAAAAAATATTGAAATACAACATCCTTAGAAAAGTATATATGTAATAAGTGAATAGTTCACTGGATTATCTCAAAATGAACACATTCAGAAAACACCCAGGAACTCCCACCCAGACCAATAAATAGAATATTGCCGAATTCTAGGAGCCCTTCTTGTTGGTTGAAGGTTCTGAAAGGAAACAGAGAGAGCTTTGCCTCAGGTGTTAGTCTGTGCCTAAAACTGTATGAAATGCAAGAAACAGACTACTGCTCATAGGATGGCAAGTAGCAATCATCTTTATTCCAAAGGGTCTCTTTATAGTCGGTAAGTCACGTACACCACATCAATCAATAGTCTATAATTAACATTCCCTATTCTATCCTAACCTTAAAAGGAAACATTGAATCCGGAAAACTGACTTAAAAATAGCCATATTCTTTCTTAAGCAACCATGCATTCCAAACTTTATTTCTCTAGGGTAAAAAATCAACAGATGAAGCAAGGGGGTAATCTATACTCAATTTAGTTCTAAGAATTAAGTTTTACAGCTTTGTTTTCAAGGAGTTTGGAAGCCACCCGCTGGAGGACATGGTTTTATACACACATCACCTTAGACCTGTTCCCCTGCACAGAGGGCTATCAACCCTTATCTGCTTGGGCAAACAGCAGTGCAGTCAGAGTTCCATACAGCAGGTTGTTAATCCTGTTCTGTAGGTTCTGGCCTGCCTGTTTTCT